>JAQLOM010000032.1:11402889-11417836 GCA_030068315.1 Chrysichthys thysi
CTGCATTTTTTCTCTATAAGCTTCATTACGGGTCCCAAGAAAGTGGAAATGGTAGTGAGAGTAAGAAGCCTAAGCATATGACAGCTGAAATAAAGAAAGAAATAATCGCAAAACACGAGAACCGCCACCATCCACCTACACCAGCAACTATGTATCCACCGCAAAGGTAACGTGCATTAACGTCATCTGTTTATATCATCTAGTTATATTTTTCTAGAATTAAGGTTATTTTAATTGTATTCTATGCTTTATTGCCACACAAAAACCCATAATACACTTTAAAAACATGTTTTTGAGGGCTGAACCACATTTAATTGTATTTACATTAATTTCATTGGGAAAAATTGATTCGGGTCGTGAACAAATTCTCGGAACAAATTCAGTTTGCGAGTCAGTGGTGCGAGTAAACATCTGCACAAATCGAAGCAAAAATGTTAGAATATTAATTATTTTGTATTTCCCATTAATTATTTTGTATTTAAAAGACCATGAACAATTCCTATTGTATTCCAATACATGCCCATATTTGTGTGCAAATACTGTTAAAAATCATAATAGTCATTGGTAGCTTAGTGATTAAGACGTTGGCCTACTGATCGGAAGGTTGGGAGTTCAAATCCAAGCACTGCCAAGCTGCCTCTGCTGGACCCTTCAGCAAGGCCCTTAACCCTCAATTGCTCAGTTGTAGAAAAATGAGATAAATGTAAGTCACTCTGGAAAACAGCGTCTGCCAAAATGACACTAATGTAATGTAATATAATAAACGAGGGCCCAGGTCTCCTGTGGGAGTTTTTTTAGACTAGGTTTAATATGCAAACTTGCAAAACTGCATCCAGACTACAAGGGTTATCAGGGTGAAAGAGTAAAGGGAAAGAGAGAGGGGATGATAATAATAGCCCACTAATACCTGACAATACAGATATCAGATGTTCTCACCTCCTGTAAATCTGTGACCTTCTGTTGAAGTTCCACTCTCATGGTGTATTCCTCCTCCCATCTAAAAAAAAAAAAAAAGGGAGACCATTGAACCTTAACAAGTCCAATATACACAACAAACACAATATCAGTGTGCCAAAAGGAGCTTGATCACTGATGGTGCAACTATTCTGAGCTAACAGAATGAACTGAACACCATCAACCAAAGAGAATGTATATGTGTGTGTGTGTGTGTGTGTGTGTGTGTGTGTGTGTGTGTACTGTAAATGATGACTTAAGAGCTGACACACTTCTAATGATTCATTACATCTTCTGGAAAGCATTCACAGTAATAGCATGCAGCAGAGTAAAACAGAACCAGCCTTTAGCCCTCTCTCTCTCTCTCTCTCTCTCTCTCTCTCACACGTTCTCTTACGTAAGGGCTCTTTGAAATGCAGCACACTGCAGTTTTCCCTCAGCTTATTAAAGCTTCCTCCATGGACTGCAAGAATAGACTAACAGCAAATGTTACAAGCAAATCTGAAGTGCCAACATACAATTACCAAGAGGCTGATGAACAGGGAAGTGTGTGTGTGTGCGTGTGGATGTGAAAGATAGGATGCAAAGAAAAACGGAAAGGATGAGGAACACGTGCACTCAGTCAGTGGCAGTCTGTGAACTGCAATGCAGATGCAGTGTGGAGCACTGAGACACAGGAAAGAGGACAGAAATGAGGGAGAGTGAGTGAAAGACAGACTGATTTGAGTAGTGTGAATGAATAACCCTGTAACGACACAGCAAGACAAAACCACGTTGAGCCTTCATGCTAAAACAAAACTGCAGGGGCATACATGGGAGCATAAAAGTCCCAAGTTAAATATAGATATGTCTTCATGTGCCATGAACCATGAGTCAGGGGACAGATGGCAAGCTGAATGACTTTCCACCCTTAAATAACACTGTTATTGTGTGACTGCGGAAAATAAATAAAGCTAATGGGACGTGCCAGGACATAAGCCTTGCCTTTTCCTGCAGCAACGTGCTAGAATTCCATAATAATAATAATAAAAGGTCTTAACAGTCACTTTCAAAGCACAA
Organism: Chrysichthys thysi; assembly: GCA_030068315.1. Classification (NCBI taxonomy): domain Eukaryota; kingdom Metazoa; phylum Chordata; class Actinopteri; order Siluriformes; family Claroteidae; genus Chrysichthys; species Chrysichthys thysi. The sequence goes on from JAQLOM010000032.1 coordinate 11,404,903, forward strand.
GTTGATTTATTTTCACACATCAGGCTCATCTGATTTGCCTGATAGCCCGTGTGTCTTCAGTTCTTCCCCAATATGTCATGCCAGGACAAATCACCTAGAAAAGCTTACAAAATGCAAACAATATGCTGTATTTCAATTATATTACTAGTTGTCATGATTGTGATGTTCTTTGCGCTACTAGAAGTTGACCCGTGATCATTTGACAAGAATAGCCGACGTCTGTTGGGTCATGATTTATGATGTGACTCATCAAAAGGTCCTTAAAGCACTTATCTGGATCACGTGGTTTGTTGATCTGTTGTGTGCTAAATGCTTTACAGAAAAGTCCCATGAAAAATGTATGTGTGTTTTTAAGAAAAACACACGTGCGTATTTTTTCCCCCACATGTTCACATGAATTGGCAATCACATGCAAAAAGCACATGGTCACGTGCGAAACAGATGTAATTTTTCCACGAGGGAAACACGCACTAAAAACCACATGATTGTTCACAAAGATTGTTGATTTTAGAAATTGGAGTTCTCTGCCGTCAGCATGGACGTTATTCTAAAAACCCATTCAAGTCTCTGCTAGTTACTCAGTTATTCAACTCAAAGCATATTAAGCAGTAAATTAAATAAAACAAAAATAAACAAATGCAGTTATAAGAGTAAAAAATTCTACATATGTAAAGTGTGAGTCAATCTTCATAACCACACTGCCTCTCAAAATCCCCTTTTCTTACATCCCGGTGCCAGGAGGTATTTTTGGGAAACAGGAAAGTGGCTCTCTCATGACCCTTTGACAGCAATTTCTTTGATGATATTAGAGCTTACAGCTGCATAGATCCATGAAAAAATAACCCGAGGCTTGCTTTAACAACTCTGCTGTGCCATCATTGCTTGGAACGGTCCTGGAGTGCAAAAGAAATGATTTACACAAGGGCGTTTTCACAATTACAGACTCGCGAGACACAACATGCTCTGCATGCACGAAACATTTCAACATCACGGGGTGATAAATCTGTACACGCCAATTCACCTGGCCTTTTGTGCTAATCCTGGGCTCAGCTTATGTATTTTCCAAACAGGAAAATGGTAAATATGGAAAGTTTAGGCCGATCGGTTTATCCTCAGCACCAGGAGCGTGGACAGCGCCCGTGTCAGACACAATCTTAAATGGCTCAGTACTGGACAATCATTAGGTCTAGCTATTTCATTCATCATGTAGTGCACTCATAATACCACAGAGAGTTATTTAACCTGCAGTCTCAGACAGTTTGTCTGTGTTTTCTGCTGAGCTCAGGGTTACACCGGACTCTGCAGTGTTTAGTGACACAAGAGGGGCAGATCCCAAGCCAAACACACAGGTTTTTCAGCAGACGACACAAACCCAAGAGATGTTTCTCTGTGTATAGGAATTGCACACGAACACATGCATAGGCCACTAGAAAACAAATTCGGCTAGGTGCAAACCGGCTCGACGTTGCCCTTCACCTTCGCTTGTACTCGTCCCTCTCCCGCTTTACTTTGGCCAGCACATTGTAGAGGGCTCTGATTTCGGGCGTGATGGTGTCAATCTGCACTCCGACTCCGTCCGGGTGTACCCATGACACTCCAGGGCTGGTGACGGCTGGCTTTTCCGAGTTGGCAGGCCACTTCCGGCTGGGATTATACGACCAGATAGTGCCGGGCAGACAGCGGCTGGGCGGATTAGGGCCGGTCCTGGCTGCAGCACGGTTCACATTAGGCGCGTTGTTGGAGTTGTTGGTGTTGGCCGTGGCCGATTTGCTGGGCGCGCACGAGCTGAGGGCCAGACTGGAGCCTGGGTCAGAACCTGAAGCATGAGTCTTGTCATCAGGCTCGAGTTTAAGCACGGTCGTAAGGGGGGGTGTGAATAACGTAGTCGGTCTCTTGGCGGAGTTGTTGGTGTTCTGATATGGCAGAGGCCCAACAAAGCCGGTCTGCACCCCAGTGTCTTTGCTCTCAGCACAAGCCAGCTCGTTGCTCTCCAACACCTGCTGCAGCTGCTTCTCCAGGATCTTGTTTCTCCTCTCCAGCTCGTGCACTTTAGCCAAAAAGCAGCGGAAGCGCAGATTGAGGGTCTTCAGGACGCTGATGTTGGAGCCCAGGTCGTTGCGCAGGGCCATGGCTGCGGGGGGAGGCGGCACGGCCCGGTGCAGAGGAGGACCGAGGGGCAGGTACACCAACCCGCTTTGGGAAACGCCGTCTGCGAGGAGGCCGGGCTGCTCACCGAGGTGGAGGATGGAGGAGTGCGGGGCCGTCAGGAGAGCCTCCGGGAACACGGCGGACGGCGAGTCCGGATGGCTGTGCATTTCTGAGCTCTGCGGATGTGGATGTGGAGCAGGCAGGCTGTGGCCCAGCAGCGGGTTCATACTGTACGGGAAGCTGAAGCGCTGCAGATCTGGCATCAACGGCGGCTGGTCAACACCTGAGGCAGCGAAAGCGGCGGCGTTTCAACAAACAAGCAGGTCTGATGCACGAGCGATATGAGCGAGTACGCGCGTGAACACCGCTAAAACATGATCTCTGAGCTGATTAGCGCTGGCTGAACGGAGACGACTGATGAGCAGGCGCTGAAAGGAAGAATAACACGAATAACTCAACAATTAAAGACGCACTCGGGAACAAAATGAGCACACAGATAAATAATTAGAGTAATCAGGTTGAGGTGTGGGAGGAAAAAAAAACAAGAGTGGATGAATGTAAGGAATTAAAGTAAACAAGCTTTGTCAGCGCGTCCTTCCTGCGGCTCCGGTCCTGCTGAAAGTCCTCAGGAGAGTGGAAGGGATGCGGATTTACACAGCAGGTTACCGTAATACACATAGATGAGCTCTAGGGCATTTCGTTACATAGTCGTGCTCAGTGAAGCCGTTGCACCGTAATATGGGGGCTTAAATATGAATAATTATTAATAACTTCTGTGAAGAGTATGTGTGGGAAATGATTTCTTGAATTTCCAAAACGGAATCCAGTTTCACAACGGGAACGCGGAAAGCCCTGTGATAAGCGTACTTACGGTAAACTACATGCTGACGTACAGGCGGCTCGCGAGACTGCTTTCTTTCTTTCCTTCTTTCTTTCCTTATTAGTGTATTTTGTGAGTACTGGCTCTCGAGAGTGCATTATGAGATATGGACAGGTGTTTATATTAGGAAATTGATTTCCTAAACCTAAAGCTTAGTCATCCAAAACGAGTTGGAATATTTCAGCATACTTACTGGAGTCAGAGTTTGTTTTTCCATTCATTCATACACTGTTTCTTTCAGTTATTGAGATCTGAATTTCATTTATATTGTTTAAACTGATCATTTTTATTATGCACATAAGACCCCTATTATTTACCCTTAGCTATGCTTCACACACCACTCTTGGGAACCCTGTAACAGCAGTACTACTTATATGATCTGATGCCTTCATAGCCTACGAGAAACACACACACACACACACCAGGTGTCATGTCATTGCTATGGGAGAATGGGCCATCATCTGGAAGACCACCTGATCAGTGGTGGTCTGGAAAATCAAAAATCACTCCAGAACAAGTCCCTGACTTCTCTAAAGAGAACAAAAGAAAGGCTGTCGAGTCAAAATAAACACCACATTAAACAATACAAATATTGAGCTGTATAGATGGAATCGATTGTTAACTAAAATCTACATAATTCTCATTGTAGCCACAGACTGTGGTAAGGTATATCCTGTTACACATGATGAAGAATTTTGGGACAAGTTTGAACATTCCATTCTTACACCAGGGATTGAGCCCCAACACTGCAGCTACATGATCCAGCACTGCCCCTGAGGAATGTAATTTAGCCACTATTGCCTAGTGGAAAGTATGGAAGACCGGATATCCAGTATAAATTCCAACATGAAAAATACCACCCCCAGGCAATTTGATTTACTCAAGGGCCTCTACTTCAATTACAGGCTTTCCTCAAATAAGGTGGTCACTACACAAGGAAAACTCCTTGCAAATATTAAAATGCTCATGTACCAAGTGATTTCAGTACCAAGTTATTGGTTGTTCTGTACAGTCCTGTTTGAAGTTACAGGCAATCACAGTAGCACAAGTACAATAGTGCTTAAGAGAAAACCTCTTCAGTCTTGCACTTAAATATTGGTCAGGTTTCTGCTAGCACCTAAAACTCCATTTGGACTCAATGTACCAAAATGCAATGCTGTTAACATTGTGCAGAATTGACTGAGCCATGCTAGTTAACAGTTTATGAGCAGATAATGGACTGAAGGCAGCAATAGCATGGAAGATGAAGCTTTGAATGCTTCTGGTTTAGCAGATACCACAGTTGAATTTTTTTTTAAAAGAGAAAAGGCCAACACTGCTTCACCCACCTTGGGTAGAAATGAAACAAGGGCTAAATTCACATCACTTTCAGCAGCGATTCAAAGGGCATTTTGGGTGAAAACCTTACACAACAGGTAACTTAAGGATGGCAGGTTACTACAAATCATAAGCTTCCCAAAGCAGTGTTGGAGAGGACCTGAAAACAGTCTCTAGTACCACAGCATGTCCATATAACCCAGAGACCACCTACTCCTCAGCTCTAGAAGGGCTCATGTTTAGTTTTAAACACTACATTTAAAAGGTTATTGAACTAAATTTAAAAACACCACAAGAATCAGCAATTCTCACAGAGGACTTTTATTGATGCTTTCAATATTTTCTCAGTTTGAACCTCACACAAACAGAACAGGGCTTTTCCATATAAAAAAAAAAGAATTGGTCTTTATACATGGCACTTCAAGCAGCTTGTAATCAGTTGGGAGAAGAACCAAGTTGTCAAAGACGAATGACATTTACTCCTTGGATGCCATGTACGCCATCAGGTCACAGACACGGTTGCTGTAGCCAAACTCGTTGTCATACCTACAAGTGAGAATCAATTACTATGGACATTCATATGCAATAATTCTTAACTACACAGGAGCAGTACTTACCATGTAACCAGCTTAACAAAGTGATCGTTAAGGGCAATTCCAGCTCCAGCATCAAAGATGGAGGAGTGAGAATCACCATTGAAATCAGTGGACACCACCTGTGTGACAGCAAGAAAGATAAAGGTGATGCTGCAATCCAGGCAACATTGAGTGCATGTTGGAGACATGAACAATGTTTAGTCAAATGGACTTCCAAAGGAGTACCTAAAAAGGGAGTCACTCAAGCAGCAAAACCTGACAATGTTTATACCAACAGATATGCTGATCCTTTATATACACACACACAAAAGGACAATGAGAAGCCAGGCAATAGTTTAGCTTGGACAACACTTTTGATAAGCAGTTCTGTTCCTTATACTAGTTGCAGCTATGCATAGCACAATCCTAACATTCATAAAATGATCTGAGCACATACAAACAAACAATCATATCCACATACAGTTAATGTTCCTCTACCAGGTCCTTGAATATATAGCTTGGTTCACTTGCTATAGCACTGACCAACAAGTGAATTAGTTTGGGACCAAACTTGCATGAAACTTAATCAGGATAACTGACAAACCTGGTGTTCTGTGTATCCCAGAATACCCTTCATGGGGCCCTCAGCTGCAGCCTTAACCACCTTCTTGATGTCATCATATTTGGCCTGCAAAGCAAAAAGGAAGACAAGACTCTCAAATGTCTAAAAAGGAAGGAAAATGGCCATCTAAACTTTAGACATTTAAGGTGGTGGAGGAATGTCAAATTATAGAAAGTTTCCTTCAACACTACTAGAGACTAAGTATTTTGACTGTGGTGAGGGCACTGATGTACTCACAGGCTTCTCCAATCGGACAGTCAAGTCAACCACAGACACATTGGGAGTTGGGACACGGAAAGCCATACCAGTAAGCTTGCTGGAGAAGGGAGAAAAAGTTGCACCTGATTAACAGCTAATGCGAGATGAGCCAACCTCTGAGACTCAAGTTACAAGTCTCAAAACTGAAAAGCATCTTGAGACTGAGGTCAAAAGACTAAATTTAAGGCCAAATGGAATTTGGAATCCTGAATTAGGGATGAACAGTTACATTGTGAAACTGACCCATTGAGCTCAGGAATAACTTTTCCCACAGCCTTGGCAGCACCAGTAGAGGCTGGTATGATGTTCTGGCTGGCACCACGACCATCTCTCCACAGTTTTCCAGAAGGACCATCAACAGTCTTCTGGGTGGCTGTGATGGCATGGACAGTGCTCTAACGGAGAAATAAAAATCCATCTTAATACAATGAAGTTAAATTTTCTGCACTCCAATACATGCTTACTTGCTTACCATAAGACCCTCAATGATGACAAAGTTATCATTGATGACCTTAGCCAGAGGAGCCAGGCAGTTGGTAGTGCAAGAGGCATTGCTGTGGAGCAGGAGAAAGGGGAAGTCAAACCACTCATCCAGCATTTAAAAGGTGTTCATCCAGACACCACATTAACTTTCTGATATCGTGCCCCCTACTGTCTGACTGCACCTGCAGGTTTACCTGACTACTTTAAGGGAGTTGTCATATTTCTCATGGTTGACACCCATGACAAACATTGGGGCATCAGCACTGGGGGCAGAGATGACCACTCTCTTGGCACCACCTTTCAAGTGAGCCTAAGGAGAGATCCAAGAAAATGCATCAACCTCAGGACTTGCAAATCAATGACAATTACATGAAGTATTCAAGGACATACAAGTCTGAGTACATGTTTACTTACAGAGGCCTTTTCAGTGGTGGTAAAGACACCAGTGGATTCCACAACATACTGAGCACCAGCATCACCCCACTTAATGTTAGTTGGGTCCCTCCTGAAAGAATGGGGGGAGAAAAAAAAAAGTGGAAAACCCAAAATAAAATCAAACCCAAGATGATGTACAGAGCTCTACATGTCCAAATATAAACTCACTCGCTGAAAACTGTGATGGCATGTCCATCAATGACCAGTTTGCCACCTTCAGCCTTGACCTCTCCCTTGTACCGTCCATGAGTGGAGTCATACTTGAACATGTACACCTGTCCAGATTTTAAAAAAAAGAGAAAAAAAAAAAGATTATGGAGCAGGACAAGGGAGAATTTGAACTGCATAAAAGTGGAGTCCTTCAAGACCAACTTCAAAAATAGATTACACAAGTAGTTTGAAGGCAACACGTTACAACCTAGGGAACAGGCAATGCAAACTCACCATATAATCCAGATCAATGAAGGGGTCATTAATAGCCACAACCTCCACCTTCTTGGAATGGAAAGCAGCACGGGTCACCAGACGTCCAATACGCCCAAATCTGAAACAAGCATACTCAGTTTGGCATTCATATGCCATGCACAGACTAAAGATGGCTTTGCTGACTTGCTAAGGAACTAAAGTTCTAAATACTTACTATGACTTTATTAAACAAAACAAAAAAAAACAAAAAAAAACAAAAAAAAACACCTTACCATGCTTTACCTCATTAAACTGCTAGGAGATCTGAGGACTTCATAAATCTAAACCAGCACATCTACCAAGGAGTTTCTTTAACATTAGGCTGCAACAGCCAAGAGTAAAACCCTACAGATATTCAAGCCACTAGATGGCAGAAGCATTCCACCATCAGATGCAGGGATGCACTACCATCCTTTTGCAAGTCAGCCACCAAGCCAGCGCACACCCCTTACCATCAGACCCCCAAACAGCTTTACTAAAGGGCAACATTAGTCTTACAACAAAAGCACTACCTGATGGCTTTAAACTGCAGTAGGGAGTTTTACCATTTCCAGGGCAAAGAACAAGAAACATACTTGAGGATAGTCAAGGCAGACAAACTTCCTAACAGCCTTCGAGCAAAGACATCAGTGAAAGTACGAGCCTTTTCTAGGCCCTGTGTGCAATTCAGCTCACACAACCAATCAGCAAGTCAAGAGGCTTACATTCAGCCTGTAACCAACTGGAGAATTGCATTTGCATGTAATGAGCAGCAACTGCTAAACACTGGACTAAAGATTAAAGTCCTGTCTTAGAAGTGGGAGGGAAACCATTGCTGCACACCTAGTTACAGTTTAACATTAGACAACCGAGGGGAATAAAAGAATGCAGCACATGTTGCTCTAGAAACTAGAACACAAAAGTAACTTGTAGGCACAAAACCTTAATCTACAACCACTTGAACAATGCAGAAGCAATAGCACACTGCAGGGCTCATTGCACTCAAGTTTATCCACTACATTCTTATGGCACCCAACAACTCTCGAAGGACTTAAAGATAATTTGGGTGCCTTGTTGGTAAGGCTTTACTGTACAAGAATGCCAGTGACCTCGGAGCTATGCAGCAGGCTCACATTTCTTATCATACTTCATGCTTGCTGCATTCAGTACAGAACAGCTGCTACCACAGACAGTCCTGTCCCATGTCGGTCACACATATCCACACGTTCAACACGGCACGTCTTAGAGGAGGGTATGGGGGAAGGGTTCAAAGGCAAACTGCCCCTCAGCAAACAAAGAAGGGTTGTGTGCTATGTGATAAGCTTTGCCATTACCTGACGTCACACCAACTACAAGGTACACGGCAGAGATGACACAGCAAACAAATTGCTTTAAAAAAAATAGCTAAAGCAATCAGCATCCCTGACGTCACCTGAAAGCCATCAAAACAGGTCCAATAGGTCAATTTATGAAACTTGCAAAAAAGTACATTTAGTGCAGAGCTACATGGCCAGGACAAGCACACCACATGTGATCAGGCATTTCAGCTGCACGTCACATTTGGCAGTGTTGCCAGGGTGGAGAATGAGCTCCTTAAACAGACCAACAAGCCAGCTTGTACTAAGACACTATAAAGGCAAAAAAAAGGCTACATAAAATCATGTCCACCAGCCCAGCAGCAAATAAACCACATTATGAACCCAAGTTGTGTCAAACATTAGGTGTCCATGTCTGGGACATATCACCCCCTCCCTCTGTAACATGTCCTTAGGCCTCCAAGCAAACTGTAAATCAGAGAGAGTCTTACCCATTAATGCCGACTTTAACCATTTTGTCTGCTTTGGTCTTGTCCTCTGAAAGGAAACAGCAAATGAGACATTAGAGCCCAGAAGTGTGACACTGACAATTTTATGTAGCATTACCAAAGTGTACAAAGTACAAGTCAACTATACAATGACCTGCTGGGATAATCTGGTAGGCAGCATTTAGCTAAACTCATTCTCCCCACAGCACAGTGATGGAGGAGGAAATTAAGAAGTATCATATAAGCACTGAGGAGGCGTGAGGCACAAAGGTATGCTCCCCAAGCAAGAAAAAAAAAAAATCAGTATAAGATAAACCTTAGTTTTATCTAAAAGCAGAGTGGTGATAAAAGTAGCATGACTAAGGGCAAAAAAAAAAACCCCATTCATTTTACATAACATAGGAAAGCAGCAGATAATGTGTTCATCATGAGAGAAAAGCCAAGAATAAGAGTCTCCTCACCTACAGGTTACTTTATACGTCGAAAAGAAAAAGAAAGTCAACTAACTACAGCTACTAACGACTTAACATTGGAGCAGTTAAACTTAAAAAGTAGCTGAGGCTTATTGGTGAACAGGTGGGAGCGTTAGTTACCGTCTGTGAGAGGCCTCTGTCTGTCTCTTGCACTGGTGTGAGTGAGGAGGAAGGGCACAACCGGCCGCCTTTTATTCCTGGTGTGGCCGCATTAGCCACGCCCCCTGACTTTAACACCCTAATCGCTCCGCCCCTTAATAATGTCAAGGTCACTCTGGGGACCAGAAATACCCATGTCCGGTGCTGGAGGGTCTGAGTCCAGGTTTATATCCGAACCCCCTATGTATACACCATAGTGCATTTGGGCTGGTTAACTAGTTTTATTAATTTGATTAATGAGATTTGTTAAATTCCCATAATGCAATGGGGTAGCTTAGAGCCCAAGTCAATGCTAAGTGCAAGATGCGAGCACTTAAGACGCACTTTGCACAAGGGAACTGTATGATTTCTGACATTTTATTAACAGATACTTAAATGAGCCGAATGAGGTGTGTTTGGGAAGGACAATCATCTGACTTTGAAGTTCCATGCAGGAGTTATGCACTTCTGCTGCAGATCTGCTGCAAAATCACATCTAGGCTGCATCTAACCTTAGACTAATTATAAGGATTATAATAAATATAAGATGAGTTTAAATCTCGGTAAATTCTGATGACGTGGGCCTGCTTAAGTTCACTTCAGCATACTGAATGAATTCATTGGTTTCAGAAGAACATCCAGCAGAGGATTCAAAAATCATTTGTAAACCCATGCTGTGTAAATAATGCCTTTTATATATTACTCAGAATTACACTCATACTTTGAAAAAATATCTAAGAATCTCAAAAGAAAACAACTATGACTGGTCACATCAGATCAGTCTTCAGGGAGAGCAGTATGAAGTGAGCTTGACCAACTTTGACCTTCTCACAAGCCTCAGACAGACAGTGAAAGAGAGCTGGAGCAAGGGATCAAATCACTCTCTTTCTGAGTGGGTGACATTTACCAGAAAGTCCATGACCCTTCACTTTTAATCAGCCTTCACTTGCATGTCTCCATCCGTGCCCTCAAGCCTGTGAGTGTATGCGGAGGCTCACACTGTAGTCTCTGAGAGGTCTGCCCTGGTGAGCCTCCTACCACTGAACATGCAGAGGAGTGTATGTGTCTGTCTACTGCATTCAAGCCTCATATAAAATTTATGAATAAGACAATATTTTTTTGGAAAAATAATACAATCATTTACAGCCAAACTAAATGCAATTCTAATTTCGTTCTAAATGTGCTACTATTAAATATCATAGAAAATCTTCTGTACAGTTAACATTTTGTTAATTTATTAACATAAAGTTATTTAAGTTCAATTAAAAATATAGCCCTGCAGAAATTGTTAGGCTGTCTGCAATGAACTGTATTTGTTCTGCGTGGGTGTTATAAGGTGTCGTCTGAAGTTGCTGTGCTTGCATATTTGTGCTGACAAGGCCTGAGCTGTAAACCCTCTGCCTTTTGGCTTCATTCAGTGGTCTTAAGGTCACAGATCAGGAAAAGGTCAAACTCAACATGTATGGTGTGTTAAATAAGAGACTAGCTCTTATGTCACTGGCCGTTAAACACCTTCATCATTATTTTAACTCATCGGGGTAATCACAGGTAAGATCCCAATGAGAGGACTGAATCTGATAGCATTCTTGATACACCCCAGAGGGGAAAAAAATCAAATCCTTGTTTACATGTCACATTTCAATCAATCAGCCCTGAAAAATCCCATATTGTAAATCTTCATTTTGATTAACCATTTTTAATGAGCTGACTCTGAAAAATCCTGCATGAAAAAGGACAATCAACAAATGCTATTGTACTCTGCAGATTAGCTACCTTACTGAGACAGCTCTGCGTTTAATGCGATTAACAGCATTCGTTTTTTTTTCCAGAGTTGCAGGGATGGCTTAAAGTGAGATATGGATTTTTACAGCTACGCTGCGTGAACTTTTTTATGCATTGGTAAGTCCTGGTAGACTAAGGGTTTCAGCTTGGGACAACCATACACCGACACATATATTGGAAACCTCAACATATTTTACATGACTGGTTGCAGACAATAATCCTGCAATTTGCATATGTTTTCATATTAGCATTTTAGCTCCAGGACTCAGAATAATTTTAAAAGCTTATATGTAAATTACCTAACGCCCCCTCAATTCCTACCGATTTACCCTTCTGAGGAAAATCTTAAGCCTACTGTAGCTTGAACAGTGATCTATTTCTAAAACATTTAGAGCAGATTTGAACTTTTTATACAGCAGATTTGAATGCTGTATACTTATAAGTACATGTATTTCTTTTGTGGTACATATAATTTGCATCAGTTTGTGTAATTAGCTTTGCCTGTGGATGTTAACATGCATTTTGTACATTCTGGTTTCCCCCATCCCTCTTCAATGCAGAATGTGCTGGAGAGGGGCCAGGGGCAAGCTAAAAATACTCTAAAGGCCGACCCCACACCCTTTATATATGCAGTTATCTGCTCCAGTGGAGTGTTTGGAACCGGGCACCTTGCTCACTGACAACTGAAGCAAACGGGTTCAGTGAAATCAGACAAGCTTTAAACTTTAAAGTCATTTAGTGCTTATGTCAGATGAGATTACAAAGGTTCACCCAATTTCTCATTCAACAGCAAGCTGCCTTTCAAGGTATACTTCATTGACACTGCAAGCAGGCCTTCATTCATGCCTGGTCAGTTTAAAATATCTGTCCAGTGTAGCTTGTGGATTTCAGTGTGTTATAGATTAACTGATAGTTCTGAAACCGTGTGTTTGTTATCTATATTATGTGGACGAGAGCTCAGAGTTCAGTGTCATGCAGTGGTTAAAGTGCACCTTGAGCAGACCAGATGGGTTTGAAGCAGTTTTGACATTTAGAAATTGTGCCACCTAATGGTAACAGAAACTGCATGTAGGTCATAATAATGCGGAATACCTTGATTTCAAATGTGGCCATTGATAAATGTGTAAAGTAAAGTGTGAACAAGTACAGATTATTCAGATATAGAGTGGAGATCAAAATTAAAGAACAACCTACAATTTCCTAAATGTCAAGGTCATTATGTAGTCCTATTGGGAAATGATCCAAACAGGAGTAAAAGAGCAGTATTTTAACCAAATGTCATGAGTTACATAAATTTAGAAGCACAGTATAAGAAACTTAAATGAGATATTCAAAAAAGAACACTGATCAAAATTAGAGACCAGTTTCCGATACCTTCCAGTTATTGATGTTAATCTGGCAGCTGGTGCTAATTTCCACAATTATCTGACAAACCCTATTTAACTGGCAGCCTAACTTTTCAGTTATCAATGACTTTGTAAGATGTTGAGCTGTTCTTAAGTGACTGAAACCCTCCAGCAGCAGGTTGTCCAGATGAAGGCCAAAGGGACGACCCTATCAGCCATAGCAAGAGAA
>JAQLOM010000032.1:11462410-11477054 GCA_030068315.1 Chrysichthys thysi
TCTCACACACACACACACACACACACACACACACACACACACACACACACACACACACACACACACACACCTTATTGCTTCTCTGTCACACAGTAACCTCTAAACTGTTTGAGTAATAACAAACACCCACCTGTAACTCCTGGATGGTGATTCGATGGTACAGGAGTTTCTGCTTGAGTCTGGAGGTAAGAGGTGCAGTGTTTGTAACAAGAGTTGAACTCAGAGACATATACAAGCCGCAGTGCTGAATACTGGAGGAAACATTCAACAGAGACAAAAGTTTCCTACAGGATGAGAAGAATGGACGCAGAGACTGAAAAGAGAGATAAAAAAAATGATGACCCATTAACTATCATTATTCTATACAGCGCATGCTTATATACTGAAACAGGTTATGTTTATACATGCATCATTATTTTACACCATGTGTAAGCTCTTTATTTTACTTCGTCAACTTGCAAACCTTAAATTGTGTTCAGTTGTACCTGTGAGTTGAATTTGGATCTGTTTGTTTGGTTGTTCCACTCAACAGGGAACTGGAAGTCTGGTTGGTCGATCTGCGGAAATGTCAGTGTTGGAAAAAGAAGGTTAAAATCGCTTTTTTGGACACTCTTGGACAATAATTATAACTCTGTGACATCACATATCCATACATCTGTACATTGCTGAGAACATACTGAAAATGATTCCCAAACATGAGCCTGCTGCGATCGTACTCCTGCCCTCATCTTAGGAATGAATCTACAATTAATTAACCTTTTGCGTAATTATGTTTTATTCATTAGATTTAAAAACTAAACGCTGGACGAGTTGAGGAAAACATGTGTAAATTTAAGCCAAGGGTGTATAGTCGTATCTGCAAAGTGCTAATTTGAATCTATCCAGTCAGGTGAAAGGAACAGTAGGAATTATTCCTTTTTGTATAGATGCAAGGTTTTTCAAATTTGGATTTTAATACTGAACGTTTTGTAATTGTTTGAACATACCTGTATGTAGTTCTGGCTCTTATTGCGATCAGGGCCCACATACACATTAAAGAAAGGAAAGGTGTTGAATTGCGACATCATCAGAGCCAGAGTGGAGTTCAGCTCAGGCTGAGACCAGTTCCCAGATACAGGCCAGCCACCCAGCTACACACAAACACAGACTGCTTTATTCAGGTCTATCCGGCAAATGATCCAACTGGACAGAATGTTCTATGTTGACTAAGTATCAGTAGTAAATGACTTCCTTCCTTACTTATTAAGTGGTGTTAAAGTTAGTTGGAAAGCTGTAAAGAATACCAGCAAGGGAATGTACAAAATACCAAAAGGCCGCAGCCATTTTAAGCTACTTTACATCTACGTCGTGGCCGTATATGTGCATGAGAGAGAGAGATTTTGGGTACATACCTGCTGAATTAGCATTTGGACGTGATACACACTCTCATTCAATGTCATGTTGGGCCTCATGCAGGTGTTAAAGAACGTCTGTGCCTTCTGTCCTGCACTGGTTACAATCCTTTTGGGAGACTCTAATCATGCCAGCATCACAGGGATTCAAATATAATTTTCAGATATATCCTTGTAACCAGGTTAAACCAGTTTAGATCTAGCGCATGTGCAGGTAATTGGCCTTATAGTATATTTCTTACATATCTGATTGTTGCATATACAAATTCTAAGACTGTAGAACAACTTATTACATATTACATATTACATATTGCTCAATACTATTCAAACCATACCATTCATCGTTACAAATCATTAATAAATCATTGATAAAGACTGATCATTATTAATATATGGTATATTCAGTCCTATTACAGGACAATTTTACAACTTTTAATGGTGCATACAGTGATTAAAAGATACAGTACGCATCATACCCAGAATCTCTTTTATTGCTAGGAGCAAAGATGTCTGTCTGTCAGGTAATCTGTCATCTGTCTTTGTTTCAGTGTCTGACCCTGTTTCAAGTCTCATCCAGCCACCTCTCCCCTTTCTCATTCTCATCTCATCTCTTCTGGTGACATTGTGGGAGAGGATATTGCCCCGGTGTCTCCCTCTGCTCTTGGGTGAGCTTTCTGCTTTACAGCTAAACAGGTAGTAATCACAGGGTAGAGAAAATGGATCCATGGCTGCAGAGAAACGTTCAGCTAATCTCACACATGCTGGAGAGAGACAAGGAAGAAGGTCTAGAGGGAGAATGAAATATAAAGTGAGATGAAATTTATATATAAATAGATAGAAAGGAAAACCAGTTACCATAGACATCCATGTAGATTTTGTGCTTTGATACAGCATCTTGTTACCTTGAGTGGGATGAGTGTGTTCTTGTAGGTAGTAGTAACCCAATCCCATGATTGTTCCAATGATACAAGAAGCAAGACAAAACTGAGAGAGCAGGTGCCCAACACGCTGGTTCCTGACCAGTGACTGTGATTCCTGCATCTGAACCTGTTCTTGGGAGAACTGGAAGACTGGGAGAAATTCCTAGACAAGCATCAGAAATGAGGAGCAAATTTTAGTCTCGTTCTATATAGTAAATCCTCTTACACAACAAAGCTTTTGAATTCTTTGAACCTGATTTGTCGGAAATGTATAGAGTTTTTTTGTTTTCTTTTTTATAAAATTTTCTATAACATCACAGACCGGACAGTAGTTCCAACTGCGAGGCAACTGATTATTGAGCTATTAAGATATAGCCTTGAGCTTGTTTAAATGTCATCCTTTCTATAGTGACGTAATTCACAGGGACTTGTATAGCTAAAGCTCCAGTTGTAATAATACATCGATTGACACTTATTAATAGAGATATAGCAGTCCCTTTACAGAGTGCCATCCACAATTATTGGAACTTTGTGTAAAGATTAGAAAAATGGGTTAAAAAAAAAACTTTTGGTGATGTAGCCTCATCACACACTGACTAAATGAGAATCCAACCTTTAATTGAAATAAATGTATTCAGAGAAAAACAAATCTTTCATCAAGAAATAATTATTTTCACCAAAAACAGGTGCTATGATTATTGGAACACCTGGAAATGATTGTGTGCACAATGTAACTGTACATTTTTGAGTCGACTTGAATGTGTAGGAATGTTCAAGCTGTAATCCATGACATCCTGAGGTACCGATATGTGATGACACACAGGCCAAATTTCCTTAGTCATCCAGTAACATGAGAAAGATAAGAGAGCACACAAACCAAATGATGGAGAAGTGCATTGGCCTCCATAAATCAAGGAATGGTTATTAAAAAAATAGCTACTCAACTGAAAATGCCCATTTCGACTGTTAGGGCAATAATAATAAAAAAGGTGGACATCAACTGGAACTGTTAGAAACTTGCCTGGAAGAAGAGCCAAGTTTATTTTGCCCAAACATGCAACAAGGAGAATGGTAAAAGAGGCAACCCCCCCCCACCCAAAGATCACTGTTGGTGAATTACAAGTAAAAGTAAAATCTTGAGGTTACCAATCACCCAAACCCACCATCAGATGCCACCTTTATGCCAGCAGATCATTTGGAAGGTTTGCCAGGGGAAAAAGCCTTTTATTTGTCTGTTAACTACAAATGTAAGTCCTTGGCATTTACAAAATTCTACAACTGACTGGAATTATAATGTTCTGTGGTCTGATGAAACACAAATGGAGCTTTTTGCCAATAATCACTCAAGTGGATTTGGCATCAAAAGAAGGATGTCTATAACGAAAAGAACCTTATCTCAATGGTAAAATATGATTTTATGGGACTGCTTTCTCTCCAGAGGCCTTGGACACCTCGTTAGGGTACATGGCATCATGGACTCCATGAAATACCAGGACATTTTATGTCAAAACCCTCTTCCAGGTCCCTAAAACCATGTCATCATTAGATCGTCCAGCAGGACAATGATAGATCATAAGCATATACGGTATTCAAATTAACACAAAAATAGTTAACTGACCACAGAATCAAGCTTCTGCCATGGCCATCTCAGACCCCTGACCTGAACACCCTTGGAAACCTGTGAGGTGAGCTGAAGAGGAGCATGCACAAGAGAGGGTTTAGGACCCTGCATGATGACCTCTTTATTAAGAGGAAAGGTCTCAGATGCTGTGTTCTGTATTCTCCAACCTTATAAGATGTTAATGGCAAAGACTCAGTGCTGCTTCATTGGCGATGGGAGGTTGTAGAAAGTATTAAATGCAGGTGTTCCAATAATTGGCACGCGTTTTTATTGAAAATAATTATCACTAATAAAAAATAAGAATAATTTGTATTAGAATAATTATTCTTGATAAGAGATTTGTTTTTCTCAGAATAAATTTATTTCAAATAAAGGTTGGATTTTTCTCCATTTTTTTTTCCAATGAGGGATGAAGCTACTTCACCAAAAGGTATACTGTATTTTTTCCCCAACCATTTATAAATAATCTTTACAAGGCGTTCCAATAATTGTGAAGGACATGACGGGTTGTCTCATGTTAATGACTACAAGAGAAAAAGGGAAAAAGGCTGTGGAGGAAATGAATGTTTCTAGAAGTTATTCCATAAGCGGAAAGAAGAACTTACATGATTTGGAAAACAAAGATTAAATATGACCACAGTACAAATTGATTAAACACTATGACTATGAGATTCATTAATGAATGAAGACTGGAATTTCTGCCATTTTGCTGAGTTGTAAAAGGAATTAAACACTTTGAGACATGCTCTTGTAAGAAAATATTTAACTTTGGGCTGGTAGAATTTCACGCCAACACCATCATGTTTTTTTTTTTCTGTAGAGATGCAGTTACTCCTTTTTTTATTTCAGTAGCAACAATTCAGACAGTTATAACCATAGCATTCAATGAATATTTTGCAGGAAAGAGAGAGCAGAGAGGAAATGCTTAGATTTCGAACAATTTAAGTAACAAATGTCTTCTAGGTTATACAGCTTAAGCAGTCTAGAAGATTTTAGCTCCAGATTGCCAGCACACTGCACATTACTCTGGCCTGCATAAGTATTATTTGAAAAAGGAAGTGAAAAATCTTTTGAAAGGAACCCAGTTGTCTCTTAGTGACAGCAGAGTAGCATTGTTGCAAGGCTGGAATATTTGTTTATTTCTAACTGTACCTGCTGATTTGATGAGTTTTGAGTCATCTTGGTCTTTTCATTTGTTTTCAAAGGTCTTTTCTTCAGAACGTCACCAGAACTCCCTCTCCATCAGCATCCCGCTTATATCTGAGTCCCCCCTCACTTACATCAGAATCATCCTCGTCTCTATCTCCCCCTCCATCACATTTCAGACATTCATTGCACTTTCTCCTCCCACATTTGCCTTCCGATAAAAGCCAGTGTACAGCCCTCTTTCACATCATCATACTCACTGGCTGGCTGTGAAAACCTGCTGTGTTCGGGACATGTTTATTTAATTTAGACTGAGTATCTGAAAAAAGTCCATTTAAAAAGTACTTAACTTTTTATTTTGAGAAAACAATAACAAATCTCAAGTTATTAGTAAAAAAAGAAAAAAAAAAAATCACACATTTTATTTTGCAGGTTTGCTTGAGTCAGTCTCTCAGGCTGTATTAAAACACAAAAACACACGCACGTCAGCGCTCTGCTATCAGTGGCGCGTGAGGCTGGTGTGGGCTGATAGGGTGAGAAGACGCATCTATGACGTGCCTCCAGGGCACACACTGCGTGGGAATAAGCACGTTTTGCTGTCACATGTCAACATGCACATCAACAGAAAATGTAAGAGACACACATGTAAAGAACATTTCTAAAAATTGGGAATTCTAGAAATAGTATTTTCTATTTTAATTTTATCATTTATTTATTTAAATGTAAGAAAAAAGAAGGGAATTATTCTTGGTCGAGAGTAATAGAACAAAGTGGTCACAGAGCTGACCAGGGGCTCAATAGAAAACAGACAATTTCTAATCAAGGCTTTAAATTTAATCTCATTCCATTACTTCCACCATCCAAGGAACAGTACAAATGAGAGCTTGATTGCAAAAAACATTCTCAGACCGTAAACATACACACATTCACATATTACGAAGGAATTTAACTGCAAAAATAAGCATTTGTGTATATATGTAATACATGAATAAAAAGAGGAAAAAAAACACCCAAGTGGCACAATATTGGATGTCCATCACATACTGTAAACAGCAATATCATGGTTATACTGACAAGAGAAAAAAAAACATGATGGAGAAAATGGTGGTACACGGAAAAAAAAAAATCACTGAATGCAATAGAAATCAAAGGGTGGGGCCTTGGAGCAAATGATTTAAATTGAAATCCTCTTGTGCAACGCTGTGCAGAACATTCGTGTTAGAATCTAAGTGGGGACACAATTGTATGTGAAGAAAGTAGTGAGTGTAAATATAAGGAATGTTGCCTTCAAGTTTAGGAATTTCAGCTAAACATTTACAATTTAGTTCATTTCAAGAGTCACCTGAAATTTCCAATGTAGCATCAGCATAACCTTCTCAAAAATACCCATCGGTTTGTTCATTACAGTCTAATGCTTAAAACTAGTAAATTCTTTAAAGTATTTGTGCAAAAGAGTCTTTCTTCGAATCTCCATCCATGACTAAGGTGGTGTCCAGATTTGTTTCCTCTCCACAGCTAAATACACTATTTGAGGTCAGCTACTTTGAGTTCTTAGTGGACTGATGTATTCTGGATAGTTCACTATATTAACCACCTCAATAAATCCATGATATATAGCTATTCATTTCACATCAAAATGTACTCGTCGGAATGAATACTCAGCATACAGTCTCATGTATAAATGTTAACAAAAATGTTGTTTAACACCTGGAGCTGACTAAGCCAATAGGTACTTCTTAGTGGAGTGTTTAATAATACACTTCTCTATTCTCACACTTCTCTATTTGTGGGGTTTCAGTACTATTTTAAATTGTTTGTGTAACAGTGAGTCATGACTTCTTTCGGTCACACTCACTCATACGTACGTGTTGTGCAAATCCAGACCATCATGTCCTTTTCTGATCCTCCCTATATAGTGCTCCATTGAGTAACTTGTAATGGTTTGAGTGAAGGAGTGCTAAATCCCATGCAAGTATCGCTTTCATACAAGTCCAACCAGCCAACCAAACAAACTAACATTTTGAATACTTAAGTCAATTTGTTTAACAGTTCAAATGGCCAATACTTGTATAGTTATATTAGTCGGCACACATGTGGGATCACTTTTATACATTATTGCACCATGGAATGAAAACCATCAGGCTGTCACTGACTTAATACTAAGTAAGATTTCCATCCATTGATCATTCTTGGTATAAGTAATTGGTGGGCAATTTTTGTTCTTCCTAAAAAAAAAAAATTATAAAAAAAATTATATATATATATATACATACACATACATATATATATATACATACACACACACACACACATATATATATATATATGCATGTGTGTGTGTGTGTATGTATATGTATATATGTATATACACATACATACACATTTTATATTATATATATATATATATATATATATATATATATAAAAAATTTTTAAATCATGCAGTCTTGTTGAATAAATGTTGCATGCAAGACAAACACAGAAAGCTTTGTTCATAGACTAACCCATTACAACATATAATTCCTCATCAGCCTTCATATGCATCTATGCAGCTGTAGGTCTAATGGAAAGCAAATTGTCTAAAAAGCATTTGCTGCTCAGTTGCTCACTAGTTCATATTTATTCAGTACTAATACTCATAAACACTAACTTTTTTCTTCAGGAGGTTGTGCCAAGCTTTATAAGAGCTGTTGTTCTGCCTGTCTAAAAGTGAAAGTGTTGTACTGAACTAGAAAGTCACATAGTTGCACAATCTCAGATCACATCCTAAAAACCCGTTCTCATTTGTTAAATCGCATGACATGTCAGAACACTGCATTCAAGCAACCACATGCTGAGATGGCATGCTTGTGATTTTGCAGTAAACACTGAAGAAGCGGTTTGGAAAAGGACCTGGAGAGAGGTGAAGAGGGTCTTTCTAAAGGACATGCTTAAAAAAACAAGAGCTGCTGTAGTTATTAAGTTCTGATCTTGCTAATAAAGCTAAGGAAACAGACAAAAACAAGGCTCAAAAAAGGCAAAAGGACAAGGAGTTACAAAACTCACAAAAACAATGCATTAAACACCTGGAATCTGCAGAGAGTCAATCTTTGATTTTAGGTTTGGTTTTTGATACGAGTGACAGGAGTCTCTACCAATCACTTCATGGCCTGCTTGGCACGCTTTGTGTGGCACTTCATGCATAGAATCCTCCCATCCAACGGATAACAGCCATCAGCATCTGCCTCTATAGAGAGTGGGCGGGCACAGTCCTGAGAGCGAGGAGAGAAATAGTAGTGTACATCAGTCTCTATGACCTTTTACATTTCTTTAAAACCTTGGTTTAATGGCAATTTGTACTGAAAAAGTGCTGTTTTACACAAGACCACCATCTCAGTTCCACATTTTGTGCAAACTTATCGAGCAGGACTGGATTTTAAAATAAAATTCGCTTGTAAGACGGGGATTACTTTTTAATCTTACTTGAGTAAATATGTACAGAAACCTCACCACCTTACATTCAATTCTGATTTTCCACCACATTTTCTCACTGAATATCAAGTAATTTGCCCTAGGCAACTAAAACTTTGGTCTAATGCTGATTTTAGAATTAAATATATAAGAATAAACATCGGTACTTGATATAAATCTTTTTTTTTAACAGCACTGTATTTATTGTAATTTTCTACACAGTGTCGTTAATGTGTATGATGTGAAGCAGTGGGAGAGTGGATATATGAAAGCAAGGAGCATGTTAAAGCATGTGAGGTGTTAAGTTAGGTGGTTTGGTGCATTTTTACATTTTATGCCTCCATACCTCACATCGGTAGCACTTAAGATGAAAGTTCTTCTCCAAGGCTACTACTCTGAGGGTTTCCTCACTGCCAGGCTCAGGAACAATTGGCTCATTGCAGCTCACGCACAGAGGAGAAAAACGTCTGCGGTCCAGCAGCACAGCAGAGGCCACACAAAAACAGATCATCATTGTTTCATTCAATACATTTAATATTTTCTTGCGGAGGAAATAAAGGCATCTTGCTCTGTCAGTATGTTTGCACAGGCTCACCGGTGGTAATCCTTAACACAGAAGGGGTTGTTATTGTCATCAGTGATGAATGGAGAGCCCTCCAGTGTGCAGCTACAGGCAGTGCAGCAGAAACACTTAGCATGGAAACACTTGCCCACTGCTTTCAGCACGCGATCTGTGATCCGCTCCCCGCAGCGAGAACAAACTGCCAGGGAGTTCTGAACACACATACAGAAGACGGGTAGACAAAAATATTTCATCTCTCCCTGCGGTCTCAGGATAAAACTAAAATGCATGGTTTCTAGCATGCTGCAGCAAAACAGCAAACATACATGTTCCCTCTGGGCTTAAAGAAGCTTGTGAGAGCTAAGTGTTGATTTAAGAGCAATACAGACCACATTTATATGCTAATTTTTTTTCATACTAAGGATTAGTTTACTAGCACAAAAGCAACATTTGTATCTTAAATGTTTTAATGGTTTAGGTGTTCCATATTTAGTTTTGTGTGAACAAAGACAAAGGGTGCACACTATTTCTGACCAAGATGAAGCAACACGACCTTTTGTGTGTTTCGTGTGCCACAACTGCAGCATGAATTAGTGCCAGTGCAAGCGTGCTGACTCACCACATAGCACTCTTCGCACTCTGGTGTTCCATCACGGTCATAAAACTGCATTCCCTGCAGGGGGCGCTGGCACGTTACGCAGCAGAAACAGTGTGAGTGGAAAAGTTTGTCCATCGCCCTGACTGCAGGCTGAGACCTGGATAGCGCCTCTCCACACTTTCCACACACCTCTGCACACACATGCAGGGACAGCGTAAAATAAAAGAATAAATTAATCAATCCATTAAGAGCATGAATGTACAAACACTGATGAAGCACCATCACTAGTGTTTGTGCTTTGGTATTAGTGCATAGATAACATCCCACTAAAATAATTCTACAACTATGTTCAATACAGTGTGTGAAAGTGGAGAAGTGAGCCGTTTCTGCCACCTATACTCCGATATCTCCCATTTGTATAAATAAGTGAATATTAAATGCATATGTGCAGGAGAGCACGAATACCTGTAGGTGCAGAGGTAATAACTGGGGCACGGTTGTCCATGTTTTTAATAAAATCTTTGGTCATCCTTTCCAGCTCTTCAACTTCTCGCATTGAGAGAGGAACACCAGTAGGGGGGGCACCTGCTCCAGGGCCTTTTGGCTGTGCATCCTGAGAACATGAATAAAAGACCTTATATTGGTCTGTACAACTGTGCAATCACTACATGCGCATTGTCTGCAAAGGTTTTCAGTCACTGAGGTCTTTCTTAATACAACTGTGAAAAATAATCTATGTACAACAATAAATCGCTTGAGTTTATTAATGCACACTGAAGTACTAAAATGGCCTCTGAACCTGAAAGTCTGCTTGAAAGTCTTTACATTCGTTGAGGATACAAAAATTTGAATAAATTACCAGCATCCCGATCCCATATAACTAATTAAGGGCTATTGCATGCATTTGGCAGACAAAGTCCTGATTGCACTGTTACAATCTCAAACTTAGTAGCTAAACCTGTCAAAATATCCCATTACCACCCATCTTTTTTTTCAGTACAGTATGACTATTACCCAAGGTAGCCATCTGGCTTAGAATGTACGTTCTGGGGCTATCAGGACTGTGGTATGCGAGTTTGTGAGGTCCTGAAATGACATGGCATTTTCTACAGATATAGGAAGTTTAAAAGGGAAAAAAACTGAATGCATGTCCAATCAAAGAAAATCTATATAACTTGAAATCAACAATCAAAGTGGGTAATAATTCAAACATTTTGGGGTTTATATGTGCTATGTGTAAGAATTTTAATTTAAATCATTACTACCAACGTATAGAAATGACAGCTAATGACTGTTCAGCTCGACAGTGTTGAAATGTTTACGTTAGCTGTTTGTTGATAACCAGTTCAGATACATTAGTATGGCTGTCTGTGACTAGTTCAATTAGCTTGTCCCCTAGCTAGCTACCAAATAGGCAATTTTATGCGGCAAGCAAACCAGGCGTACTGACCTATTTGGACAATTCAAAATGGCTATTCAGTGCAACTAATGACAACAGACCATACCAATAAATATCCCAAATGGCAACATATGGCTTTGCTGTAACAATTTTCTTGCTAAAAACTGAGCTAATAAAGCTATAACTTAAACTACAGGCTTTATTGCTGTGGAACAAAGCTTAAGTTATCGGTGTGCAGTCTTGGCTAGAGTTTCTTATATTGAGCAATTCTCCTTGTCCACAGCAAAAACTCACATTGACTGCTAGAAGTGACAGACATAACACACATACAATAACAAAAATGCTGCTCTGTAAAGAGAGATCAAAGTGCCACCATGTCTGCATGTACCATCATGCTGCATCTGCCATACTGACACCAAACATGAAGATTATAATGTAGCAGTTTTATTTTGACCAGCTTTCAGAGTTTCAGCAGCTATGTCGAATTTTGCATTCTCTTGCCCTGCTGTTAGTTAGTAGTTGACTTTTTTTTTTTTTTTTAAATAACTGATGACTGAAGTTATTTTGTATGAACTCATTGGTGGAGGGGAAGGGGAAGTGGGGAGGGACTGTGCATTTCCTTGTTTCTTACGACGGGGTGGACACCCCAACTTTCTGATGATATGCTGCCCCTAATGTGTTTAGACAGGTGGCCACTTCTTACATATAGCACCTTTAAGTGCGCCCATACTTGAAGTGTAATCTTAAAAGATCTTTATGACCCATCTGAGTGACTTCATCACTGATAAAGTGATAAACACCTCCAAAGAGTTCACCTTAATTTACAAGATCAAGATCACTATCTACTGCTAAACAGACTCACCTTGGGTGAAGTTGGACTGGCCATTGGTTTGCCATATGGTGAAGGTGTGGAAGTGGGAGATGGTGTTGGTTTAGGCTGTGGAGAAGCTGGACGTGGAAATATTTTCTCCTGATTGACTGAAAGGGACACTTTGGCATTGCTGACAGCTGGAGCAGGGGCAGGGACACTTGCTGGAGGTGGAGGAGGACCTGGTGGCGCAGCAGGTGGTGGAGGGAAAGAGATGTGAGAGGTGACTTTGGGAGCTTGGTTAACACCTTGTGGAGCTGCAGAGCTCATGCTGTGTGCAGGTTTGGGGCTAAAATTAGAACCAGGCTGGCTGGGAGTGAACATGGTTTTTGGCACAGCTGCAGGTCCTTTACTCAGCGGTTCTCCAGATACCGGAGCAGAGGCTGTGCTCGTGCCACCCTGTCTCAACGTGGTACGGGCACGTAGCTCTTCAGCCCAGGGGGCAGGCGGAGGGCGATCCTGCAGCTCTGGTGGAGGCAGGAAAGACATGGAGGGTTTGGGGGCTGTGGGAGGAGGAGCTGGTGGCTTTGGGGAGGACATGAATGATGGCTGACTGGATACCTGCACGACAGACATACAAATATAAGAAACAGGTAACATTTACAAGAATTATCTGATCATGATGCATGCTTCAATATATTTTTTGCACTGTAAGGTGTTACAGAATATTATCAAAATGAATGGGGTAAAAGCTACAAGAGAAGGGTAAGATTAAAATATTAAAAGGACACATCTTTGTACCTTTGGAATGAAAGGTCTTCTGGTTTCCATTTCTGATAACATGCCAGTTAAAGAGTCTAGCTGTCGGTCAAAACTAGTCTGCTTCTCCAATGATTTCTACATAAAGGAGGGTGAATAAAAAAAAGGGATGTGAAAAAGTACAGTTAGTAGCTGTTAAAGAAACTGGAAAAGTGATAACTGATGCAAACTAAGAGGGGAAAAAATAGGCCTTTTCGAAATGTCCCCTTAATGAACAGGCAAGGATACACATTTGATCAAATTACTAAGGAAAACAGCAATAGTGAGAAGAAACTTGTAATGACAAAATTAGACTCTAATGCTGAAAACCTTGATGCCATGCATAAGTATTCAAAGTACTGCAGTTTGAGAGTAATTTACTTAATTACTAAGGCCTGTTTGAATTGAATGCTCCAAGACCATCAGTGCTGAAATACAAAAGATTGGGCTGAGGAGGCACCGTATTTCATGTCCTGATGCACTACAGGAAAACCTGGCGAACCGTGTTTACTGATCCAAAAAATATATATTTGTATAATCTGCTAGAACGTGATGCAAGCACAACTGCTTAAATAATTCACTTGATATAACCAATTACAGCTAAAATGTAGTTACTGAAGGAAGAAGCACACTATAAATATACAGTCAGAGCTTAATATTAGAACATGCAGTTAACAGTCAGTTGCTCACTGTAAGAAAAAAAAGTAGATCATATCTTGGATGAACAGTCTATATTGGATAAAGCTTCATAAAATATTCCAAAATACTATTACAGGGTAAATCAGAATATGGCTTAATCGAGTATTCCTTTAACTTCCCTTTGAATGGATTCTGGAGTAAGAATAATGAAAATAAATACAGTACATCACTGCGCTTCTACAGCTAATGGGATTTAGCTTTTTATTTTTTATTTTCATTGCCCTTACAAGCAAGCAAAAAGAAGCAAGAAGAAATAATATTTTTCAGATTAAGCATGTCTGAATTTCTTGTTTTCTAGGGCTCGCTATTAGAGCTATATGGGATGCAACTATGGGTCAGGTCTAACAGAGTAATGATCAGAATTAGTCATTACGGCAGCTCTTCCTTTAGCCCAACTACAGAAACTGCAGGAACTTCCTTCCTTCCTTCTGTGGGTGACAAACTGCTTGGGTAACAGACAGCAAAAGTGCCTCTACACAAATTTTAGTATGTGATATATATATGGCTATAGAAATATGGACAGAGTTAGAAAGACACCCATACATCACAAAACGAAGTCACACTATTCACCCACGTTACACAATGTGTGATAACAAAAGCGCTGTGAAAGCTCTGCCCCATTTTGTAGTACTAGCAGTTTGCAAGATTGCTAACAGTTCAAGCATTATGAGGCTGATGAACTGTCAAGAGCCAGAATTCACAGAGCGTGTTAACAACGTTGGTACTTCTGCCTCTGGGGGTTTTTCCAGTGTTTCAGGTGGCTGAGTGGTAGGGTTCATATTCAATTAAAATACCTTCCGGTTTAGATGACATGTAGATAAACAGATAGAGATACTTACTAAACAAATAAAAATACAGAAAGTGGCACTGGGTTACAGCCCTAAAATCAATACATGATCTGAAATGCCCATGAAGTGATTATCAAGCAGAAAATGGATATTTTAACTTTTCACTTTAATTCAAGAGTAGTTAATGATATACAGTGAACCCCCACAATACCGCGGTTCAGTGCATCGCGGATTTTCAAATTTTGATTCGCGGAATTTTTTTGGCTTTCGTGGGACTCTGAATATAAAATATTATTTTAAAAATGTTAATTCAAACATTAAAAGAATATTTAAATCGAAATAAAACAATACAGTACAGGAAGTGACCTCACTGGCAGTAAGTACACCTGTAGAATTTTATATGTTGTTAAAATGACGTATGTTTAAGAGTGTAGAAAGTGTTTAAGAGCACAGGACGTGTTTAT
>JAQLOM010000032.1:11477154-11490408 GCA_030068315.1 Chrysichthys thysi
GTGTATCCTGGGCGCTGATTGGCTCAGTGACCGTTCATCTCATCTGGTCAGTGCCTGATATAGGATTTTATATGTTGATAAAATGACGTAGGTTTAAGAGTGTAGAAATTGTTTAAGAACATGGGAAGTGTTTATAAGAGTATGGGAAAGGTTAATAAGAGATTGGGAAGGGTTTATTAAGCCTTTAAATATATATAAATAATAAAAATTAATGTACCGTCGCGGGTTTCACCTGTCACGCCGGGGGGGCGGGGCGCTGGAACGTAATCCCCGCGATAGGCGGGGGTTCACTGTATTTTTCAAAAACCAATGGCAGATGTTATGCATCCTAAGTAATTGAGAACATATTGCCAGCAGCTTTAAGTCTGAAATAGCTTGAATCTGTGTCCGAGTTCTTACCTGAAGACTGACACCAGTGCCAGGCCCGGGAAGTGGAGGTGCAGGAGGGGGAGGGGGAGGTGGAGGAGGAGCGGGAGAAGAATCTGAGGGCAAGAAGCTCACATCTTCAGGAGGGGCTGGGAGGGGCAGGTCTTCTGCAACTGGGGGAGGGGGAGGGAATGCAGGGGGAGGGGCCTCAGCAGCAGGGGGTGTGAGCTGACATTCTGGGGGAGGGGCTGGCAGCTCTGCGTCCATTGGAGGTGGAGGGGGTGGAAAATCTGCCCAGGAGAGGCAGTGGAATGGTTTAGAAACATGCCAGTCATAGCAATAATTAATCAGCAAATAAATAAATGTAAATTAAATTAATAAAATAAATGCAACTCCTCTTTACTGCCACATTCGTAGTGCACTCGCTTAAATTCTGAGAAAAAAAAACCCCAAACAAACCGCTATTCATCATAACACTTTAAGAGCCAAGAATGCAAGAATGTGTCTCCTCTCAAAGTTAAAAGGAAACAAGCGATATTAATAGCTGGTTAAATAATTAGTCATAACAATGATTAAATAATTAGTCATGGTGTGTGCAGCCATGACTCACTCGCCCCATGAATAAACTTGTCACAGGTCACAGCATATAAAGGTCAAGCTGTGATCCCGAGTTTTATATGATGGCTTCCGGAGTGCCCACACGTTAGAATCAACTCCGCTCTCGAGCTGAATTAATAAATGAACTTTTCTTCTTCATTTTAATATGACCTTTCGTGCAGCCCCAAGCTGATATTACATATGGTTTTACTTCCCCATTCCAACATTATGTAAACTTGGGTGTCCAACATTGTGATCACCAATGAATTTGGTGCGTTTATTTTGAAATGAAGTTAACCCTGCTAAAATTAGTTTTAAAAAAACTAAAACTAAAAACAGTTTGAAAAAGGTTTTCTCTCTGACAAGATTGCTCTGATGAACATTGACCAAGAAGAGTTTCTTATGTCAGCAATTTAACATGAGCAGACAAGTCTGTTCTCTGAAGACGGTGTCCATTTACAGCATACTAACCAAAGCCTGTCTTCCGAATTACTCAAAACCGACTGCAGCTCTTCCTAGGTCAGCACTTCAGAGAATGTTTATACCTTGAACACATGTGCCTCATCACAAAACCCATCCACAATGCTAGGAATTTATGTTCATCCATGACACAAATTGAATGTGAGATTTGAATATGGAGTTTGCTGCTAACTCTGAACACTCCACTACAGTCACCCCATAATATTTGCCATATGCTATGTTCACCCAAAGTAATAAGTCCCCAAATGAGGAGGGAAATGAGCGCATTTGAAACAGCTGTCTTACCATCACTAATTGAGGAAGGAGGTGGTGGGATCTCCCCAACCTGGCCAAATGTAGCCGTGCTTGCAATTGGTGAGGAGAAGGATAAAGGCTGCACTTGGTTAGACTGTCCTTTGGGTCGAGGAGGGGCCACAGAGGCAAACCTTTTCGGCTGGTTGTAGAAAGAAGGTGTTGTGACTTGGAAAGACAGGGAAGAAGTTACCACAAAGGGCTTATTGCCATTGGTGTCCTCCATCTTGATCTATGTAAATAAAGAAAAATTATTTGTAAAGAAAAGCAATTTTATCCATTTGCCCATAGTTTCTTTTCTTGTTCATGGAATTAGCACACTCAAATTACAGAACAAATTATTCTTGACAGTCTAGATGTCAGTCATGTTTGATGGTAGAAGTGATCTGCTATTTGCAGCACCATTACTCCAAGTCATGTTACGACTCAAGGCTACCAGGTTTATTTACGTTCACAGAAATGATCTGAAATGAAGGTGATGAATCATCCATGTTCTTGTGTGCGTCAGTGTGCTTGCCCCCCCCCCCCACATATAGTATAGCAATGAGAAATACACTTTTTTTTTTTTTTATAAAAGGTAAAGTCATCAGAGAGGCCAAAGCTCCTTAAGGCAGCATTTGTTCTGTTTAAACACTGAACAGACTAAACTCAAACTGACCCTGAGCCTGTTAGTAATTGCATCAGTACATTGGATAACTGATCTGGATATAGCGTGACTGCTGTATTTGATTTACTCTTGGCTTTTCCTCTTGTTTATCTTTACATGTTGAGATGTTTCTTGGTTGTTTGAGCCGTTCAAGTCTGCGGTTTCATGTCCAGCTTGTTTTGGGAATGTAACTCATCCATGAAGTCACTTTTCATCTGGTTTATTACAAATCATTAAAAAGATCTGAACTCTGAAAAAAAAAAAAAAAAAGAATTGAGAATAATTTTAATAGATTACTCTCAAATCTATAGGCAACTCTGTTGTAAACAAGTCACTGTTGTAATGTTTTATGAAATGTTTTGTGTTCATCCTCAGAACAGCAGGACAACATCACAGCCTTGAAAAGCACAAACCTGTCAAATCACTCATTGTTTCTGAAATTTGGTCGACAATGGCAACGACACTTTGTGCAGCCCTCTGTTAGAGGTGTGTTAAGAGGAACAGAGAAAATAAGCGGTGAAGCACATTTGCATGTCTGTGCCTCAACAAGGGGAAACGCTTTATAGGTAAGTGTAGCACAAAACGATACATACATATGCAGAGGCTTAGCACACATCTCACATATAAGCACATCACTTGTGATCTGTGATGTAGCACATCACCACACTGGAAGTAGCTATTAGAAGATAAGCTACAATACTCAGATATGCCATGTCATTCAAACAATGCTCGAAAGGTATTAAAGGGGCCTGATTTTTGCCAAGAACATTCCCCACACCTTTACACAGCCACCACCTTATGGATTCATGCTGATGATACCAAATTCTGACCCATCTGCATGTAACAGCAGAAATCGTGACTCACCAGGCCCAGCAATGTGTTTTCCATCAATACTGGCTAACCCAGCCAAGCTTTGGTGTGTTTTGGTGTCCATAAACCCAGCTGTATCACGCTATGAAGCTAATGTGTCCTACAAGATTTTACAATGCTGCAACCATAAGGTAGTGATTGCTTACGTTGTCCATAAATATTTCCCTTACATCATCTCCATTCCTGGAGAGCTACCATCCTACCACCTGGCCCTAATGTTCAAAAGCTGCGGTGAGAGGCTTTTGATAAACAAGATAAGGTCTGTGGGAAACCGCAAGCTTTCCTGTACAAACATTTTTAAATATTTCCAGCAACAGTGTCCTCACGCCACAAGTGCAGACTTACAATGCAACAAAACCACCATATTTTTGTACAGAGATTCTTTCACTGGAAAAAAAAAGAATAAAAATATGCACAAACCGATCCTCTAACCATGGTTACACTATTTCAGAAATGCTCATGTTAATCTCATTTGTTTTTGTTACACCATCTCGACAGTCATGCTATGTTCCATGCTATGTCTTTTATAATTAATTTGATGCACAGATAATTTGTCACAACCAAAGTAAAGATCCAAAGTTAGGCAAACAAACGCGATAATGCTACACTGGTTGTTGATTCCCGGCACAAGCATGGCTCTGTGTCGAGCACTTCATGTTCTGGCATGAGTAAAACAGCAACATTTTCCAAAGGCATTTCTGAAATGCTGAGATCATGAAAACAAGGGGCAGATTTCTGCTCTGTCAGAACTTAGTATAGCTAACTCCAATATATACAAAAAACAAAAAACATTAAAGGGCAGAAATCAGTATAGCCTTTCAAAGTGCACAGAATATAGGGGGAAAAAACCTCATTACTGAAACTTTCTCAGTGTATGAGGAAGCTCATGGGGAATTTCTTAGGTAATATTAAGGAGGTAAAAAAATTCCTATTAATATACAAGTGACCTGCACACATTTTTCGCAAGGACCCTGTATCAGCAAGCCTATACAGACTGATAATCACCAATACATTCGAACACTTTGGTGATGCATCCGAGTTTCAAAGTAGTGACTACAAAAATTATAAATCACTCGCTCAATCACCCGGGACAAGCAGATTTCATTTTCATTAGCATTTCATTCGTAGATCCAAGCAGCCTGCTTCTCAGTGGCTTTTGCTAAACAAAAGTTTCCACTTGGTTTGTGTGTTTAACTGTAATGCACTTCACATTGAGACACGCCTCAATGCGGTAATTATAGTGTGTGCTTCCAAATCTCCCAACCTGTTGCAATACACATTTCAGCCAAGGTGCAATCTGGATGATGGTCAAATAATATTTTTTACATTTGATGCAAGAAGAAAACACCGCAGTTCCTAGATAAAATCCCAAACAAATGCACAAGTCACAAAGACAACATGGCATGCTACATCTTCATCAGGAGGGATTATGGCTCTCTCTCTTTTCCAAGGAATTCATACAATTGTTTGTTTCCCATGGTCTGTATTAACAAATGGGTGTTTATCGACAAGGTGTGATTTGATTAAAGGAGGGTAGGCCATTTTGGAGAAACCACGAAGAGTAAGCTAGATTTTCAAAAGTATGCAACCAAAAGATCCCACCCCCTCCCTCCAAAACACATGAATGCACACTGCCTGATGTCTTATTCATATATACAAGTCTTTCCAATCAGTTATTTTTCCCCATTCTAATTTCATTCAAAATATTCTCTGAGAATTAAATGAAGCTAGTTGAATCTAATCATGAGCTAAGAGTGCTGTTACACCCCATTCGTTCATTTATTTTCCATGCTGCTTATTCCTGTTTAGGATCACGGGGGGAAGCTGGAGCCAATCCGGGCTGACTTTGGGGTGAGAAGCGGGGTACATCCAGGGCAGGTTGCCAATCCACCACAGGGCCAACACACAGAGACAGACAACCATTCACACTCACATTCATACCCATGTGCAATTTAGAGTAGCCAATAAACCAAATCCTTTCTGCAGGTCTTTACACTATGGAAGGAAACCGAAGTACCCAGAGGGTGCAGACATAGGAAGAACATGCACTCCACACAGAAAGGTCCCAGTTGGCCACGGGGCTCGAACCCAGACCTTCTGGCTGTGAGGCGACACACACCACACCACCATGCTGCCCCTACACCCCTATTAATTAACTTCATTAAATAGCTGGCCATACCACATTTTAGATTACATCAGAGCTTCCACTTGCTCCGTGGGCATAAATAGCCATCTACTTGGTATTACTGGCACGCTGCCTTGGGAGTCATGAGCTGTGTTGTTATCCATGATGACAACAGGCTTATGGTTCTGTCTTTCAGATAGTTAGCAATATGCACTGCATTATCAAATTAACAAAATATATCTTTGTCTCTACAGCAAAAAAAGGGATGCATCTTACTCTTCCTCCAAAAAGAATGTGGAGGCACAGACCAGTAGCTACAATACTACACAACAGTCAGACACATAACAAGCATTATCTTTTCTTTCTAACGTCTATATCTCGGCTAGCCGACTAAATGGAAACGCCGTTGCTTATAAGCCTGAACGACCAACACGGACCAACACCTGTGTCCTCGCTAGCATGCACCTCCTTTGGCTTTAATACTGTTGGGAACACAGAAAACATTACTTCTACAAACTTTAAAAACATTTCAACTTTAGACAGCCATGAACATCATGGATGGAGCCCGTGTCTGTGCCATGAATTAAAGATAATGTGTCTGAACCTGTGCTGGTTTTTTTTATGCAAAGTATGTAAGCACCCGTTGCTGTTCAAATGGCCAAAAGACAGCCTGCTGGTTTGCACCACAGAGGGCTATTATGAAAACTCCCTGATTAAACTCATGATGACCCTCGTCCCTTTAATCCAGCCATTGCTTTGATGTTTGTAACAATAGTCACGTCTACACTTCTCTGAACTGCCTTCCAACAGCCTCTGAAGCAAAGCATGTGTATGCAAAGAATTATAGTGTAGGCACAGACATGAAGAGTCCCCCCCGCACCCTTACTGCTTCTGAATCATCTCTGCAACACTGAACAACTTACAACAACAAAGATAAAGGCTTTGATGACTGATTTACAGTACACAGGTCAGCTAATATGAGGCGTGAGCCAGTTCTTGACCACTAGAGAAGTTATGCTGAGGATATACTCGTCATTATCAAAATGATAGTGTTGAGAAAGCTAAATCAAGTCTATGTCACTAATGAGGAACAGGAAGATAGCTCTATGGTTCTTCCAGGCACAGATTCTTTAAATCTGCTCAAACTAATCCCCACCTCAAACTTAATAAAAGGCAAGGCAGTGTATAGATAAAACACAGACTGAGTTAATCTGAGACTAAAAACTACATAAAGAATAGGCATGAAAGCTATAGATCATAAAGGTAAAACCTATATGCTACTTAAGAGGCTGAACTAGGCTATACCAGCTGCAGGCAATTTTATTTGACATCATACATTTTCCATTTTGCCATGTTGTGACAAACCCTGGGTGATGCCTTGCCTGTCAAATTTATTAAATGTAATCCCTGAAATGTCAACATTTTGCACCATACATATGCAACACAATTTATAGCATACTATAATGAGTCTTTCATAAAAAAAAAAAAAAAAAAAAGTTTCCTACTCTTTACTTTGAGTGAGCATGGAGCTTTGCCATTATTTTGAGAGCAATTCTGCAAGCTTCAGTGAAAAGGTGCCCTCTGCCCAGTCAAAAGAACTGCAGCATGATCCACAGCCTTTTTTCTTTAAAGCACTCTTTTGTATGCATGGCCAAACCAGTTTCAGAAAAATACCAACTTCACTGTAATTCCATTTGTTATGATGGAAGTGGATCACTACCCACTACCCGGGGCAGTGGTAGCTCAGGGGGTTAAGACGTTGGGCTACTGATCGGAAGGTCGGGAGTTCGAATCCAAGCACCACCAAGCTGCTACTCCTGGGTCCTTGAGCAAGGCCCTTAACCTGCAATTGCTCAGTTGTATAAATAAAATCAATGTAAGTTGCTCTGGATAAGAGTGTCTGCCAAATGACAATAATGTAATAATGTAATGTAATGGAAGTGAAAAAGTTCCCTTTAACGAAACAATGCACTGGGACCCTCCCGTGCCATTAGTGACTGTTACACACGTCTAACTTCTCCATATGTTGTATCTGATTGGCCGTCTGCGGTTTTGTAAATCACCTCGTCTAGGATGAACCTAGCCTGCTAATCTAACATGCCAAGATGACACAATGGCCTGGTCAGTGCCAAATACGCTGGATGGTCGTGTAAATAGGTGCTGGCAGAAAATTATACCCATTTCATTATGATCACAGTTGTGCTCATGCTCTGAATGTCACAAATATGGAAAAACAGTCTCTGTGACTTAAAGGAATGTCAGGTTTTGTGTATGTGAGAGTGCGTGAAAGATCAGGGTGTGGAAGCAGAAACAGCTGTTAATGTAAACGTTCCAAAAGCCTTACACTCACTCTTATGAGCCTTTCTTTTCTTTAATGAATATTCCATACTTGTGGCTACTCTCGACTATTACCCTGAAAATATTTCATTGTTCTGTGTTTTGGATTTGTGTGGGTTATGGTCAACAACACTTCTCTGTTACTAAGGATTACTCATATCTGGGACAAACTGTGAAACAGCAGAGATTGTGACCGTTACTATCACTTCCATATTTGTTACAACTGAACCTGTTGAGACTCTCTTAGGCAATATGGCATTTCTGAAGGTTTTATTGCAATCATGTCTCCGAAAAGGAAGCAAAATATCTCTGCTCACTTCTATTGCCATGGCAAAAAACAAAAGGCCATCTGTGCATTCTCATCACGCCTTGTTTGACAGGTGAGAACCCACACCAGCTTATAGTTGTGGCTGATGATGCGCACAGTCACAGATGTAAACTTCACAGAGTGGTCTTGCCCGTCTTTGGGAATGTGTGGCATCACAGCTGCTCAGCTTATGGGACTTTTGACGGCATCATGCCAGAGTGCTCCCCCAGGAATTCTGGAGTCTCACAAGTCCAATCTTGTTGCCCTGCAATTGTATTACAAATTGAAAAGGGGAACTTCCTACAAACTGCATTGAATCAAAAAAGTCTAACAGGGAAAAAAGTCGACTAATTCGGGATGAATAAATGCATTGTATTCAGAGATTAAACCTCTTCCCCTACCTTTACCCTGCTTCATGAGCAACAATGACAACACGAGTCTTGCCTTCTCCACCATGACATCATTTCGAACAAGTACAAAACAACCTGGCAGCCAGCTATTAATCACATCACTGACTAATCAATGTACTAGACAGTTTCCTGCTCCAGGGTTTTTAAAAAAAAACAAAAAAAAAAACCCTGCATGGTAGTGTAGGGTAGTGGTCAGTAAATGTACCCATACTATAGGTCAGTCAGTGACACACTATCTGCAGAGTTTTCAGTGTGATAACTTGCATGAAAGCCCTGGGTGAGCAATGTGACTGAAATGGGCCATTAGAGCTGACCTGTAACAAAAAGCTATACAGATAATAATGGCTATTCTCTCTCTCCCTCTCTCTGGCCGTATACTGCGTGTTGATGGCATTCTCACACACGGCATTCATTTAATAAATAGGTTGAAGAGGACTGTTTGTGGTTTGCTTACACTCTCCATACCACACAGCCGGCACTGTCATCAGACTGCTGTAAGCTCCAAACTGTAACTGATGTAAGCTAAATAAAGACTCAAAAGCAGAGGTTAGCATTCAAAATTCATGCCCACATTCATTCCAGTTTTACTGCATCACTGACTTCAGTTTTCCCCAGATAAGGCACAAGGTGAACAGCCAAACTGTTATGTAGACCAAAGCCGAGGCAGAAGTTCAGGAGAGCAGAAACTGACCTTATATGGATATCTCTCTACTTTCTGAGCTAAAAGCTAAGGGTCCCTGCCAACACAGCAACAAACAAGACACCAAAGCAGCAGTGCCAGCTAAGGACTTTGCTAATGCAATTCATTCTGTGGGTTTCATACAATTCTGGTCTCATTTCTTTGTTTATTGTACCTGGGAAATGAAGCTCATTTCAAACACTACCGTCCCTGCCCCACCCTTCATTACCTTCTCACCGCTGTACACGCTTTCAAAATAGCAAAATTACCACATGACAACCAAGCCGACACTCACTGTCTTTGTGACAAACCACATACCTCAGATAAAACTCTGGCTGACTGACTGACTGGCGTGTCTTTACATGGTAAAGATTTAGCAGACGACGCTAGTCGCTACAAACAGCTCCAGATGATATGTTCCCTCACCCACCCGCTATATATAATTATACATACCGGTATATATATATTATTACACATATACATATATACACATACACAGCTTGCTAAGACATGACAACGCAGAAAATGGTAGCCTTAGTTCCTGTGCAAGCAAAGGTGCTATAGGTAACTGGATTCAAGACTAGTTTAAAATGATAATAAATAATAATAATAATAAATATAAATAATAATAATAATAATAATACCACAAGACACTTACTTCAGTGTTGTTTTCTGGAGCAATGCAGTTTAGCTATGTAGCGCCCTGTACCTCACATCAAACCACACAAACGCCGAAATGGACTTCCCATGAATCTCTAGACCGAGCCGCTCCCTGAAGCTAACTCCACCCTTCGGGTCAACGTGTGGTTAAACCATACAATCGTCTAGCATCACACAGCCTCGGCGTTACGTTTTCTTAGCCGCTCTTGAAAGCTCCTCCACCTGGATATATGTGTCTGGAGGAACTTTTCCTCAGCATTGTACACTCACTTCCGGTTTAGCTTCCGCATTTTCCGCATTTTCCACAAATCCACAGAGCTCGAGGCGCACACGGATCATAATACCGGGGCTAGTAGCGCTGTGCTTTCTGTTGGTATTATTCGGTAAAAAAAATAAAATAAAAATAATAATAATAATAATAACAACATGTTAACGCGGTATAATAGTCATGTCCAAAGTCTTAAATACATCATTTCACGGAAAGCTATGAGGCGTAAAACTACTAACTTAGTAACTAAGTGGGTTTAAAGTCCCAGTAATTAAAATAATGGGGGGGAAAAAACAAAGGTCTAAGCTTACCTCTTTGTCAGAGCAAGCTCTTCAAATGTCTCCTGGCCCAGAGGTAAACA
Source organism: Chrysichthys thysi (assembly GCA_030068315.1). Lineage (NCBI taxonomy): Eukaryota > Metazoa > Chordata > Actinopteri > Siluriformes > Claroteidae > Chrysichthys > Chrysichthys thysi. The sequence continues at coordinate 11,487,552 of JAQLOM010000032.1, forward strand.
GTTTTGCTATTTACTGCTTTTTACTGCTCTCTCTCTCTCTCTCTCTCTCTCAGACACACACACAAAGTTCCTGCATTACTGTTATACCCTCCCCCTATTTGTGCAAAGGAATGACACCATCCCTCCAAACAAGTTCCTTCTCGTTCCCCTTCACCCCGGCCAGGTTTATTACACGCCAAGCATTCTCTCTCTCTCCTTCTCTTTTTCTCTCTGTCTGTCTCTTGGCCTCCTTTTTTCCCTCCCTCTCTTTTCCTCCCAGGATTCTTTAAACATTCTTCATCCGATGACATCAGCCCTGCCTGCCTTTCCTTGTAAGGGCAGAGTGAGTGAGAGAGCCAGAGAGAGTGAAAGATAAAGGAGGTTGGGGGTTGATTCAACACAGGCAGAGCAAGGTTTGGCAGAGGAGAACTTAAGAAGAATGGTGTGCTTAAATCAACCCAAAACAAAGACTGTTTCTTTGAAATAATTACACTTAATCACACGGTAACAACAGGAAACTTTTGGACAGGTCTTGCCAAGCCTGGAGTATTCCTCTGCTCACATTGCAAGCTCGAGCTCTAATGAGAAATATACAAGGTCATCCAGAACATAATACAATTTCTCTTATTAACCAAACATGGGTATCCACTTACAGTAAGCCTTGCATACACTTGCATTTATGAACATGGAACCAGGCCAATTAAAACACAGATAAGGATGTGACGTTATGGCTTTATGGGGAATTGCCAGGATTGTCAAGCCCAATTCCACCCATCCTGCAAATCTGCCAGCTTTGCCTAATACTTCCTCAAGAGACCTGTTAAGTTTTCTGGTGCTTTTTTGTTGTTGTTGTTTTTTGTTACAGTCACCTGGAAAGTATCTGTCTCTTCCTTTGATCCTGTACAAATCCGATCCACAGACAGCCAGACTGATGCAATGGACTGGTGCTTTTCAAAATCAACAACCCATTATTAGAGCTAAAGTCTGACTTGCTTCATATGCATGAAAAAGCAATAGCAGGGATTAACCTCCGTTGAACTCCTTGAATAAGACATTTAAATATCTGCCAGTATCACTGCATTCCTTTTTTTTTTTTTTTTTTAACAAAAGAACATTAAGAGTTTCTTCAACAAAAAACTGTTTTTGGGGAACATACTCAGTGGTCAGGTTTCCCCTGAGACAGAGAGTGTTTGCAGCCAAGCTGAAGATAACGCTCCCCAGCAGGAGGCCTTCTGGAGTGTTGCCAAAAATTGGCTCTGGAAACCCAGCCGCCCTGTCTCCAACTATGACTCATTGTGTGCGCTCATACTGTATCTCTCAGCTTGATTCCCATTTCCTCATTCAGTTCATTCTAGCTCAGAGGGAGGTGAGTGTGTCGCAGTGGTTCTTTTTCAGATTTCATCTGTCTCTGTCTTTCCCTGCTGAGAGCATTCATACAGTAATGCTCATGAACAGCCCTTTGTATGAGATGCTCTCTTATAGCGACAGTTATGCAGAGACTCATGTTCACTTTTAATAAGTTTGATTTGCTCACTCCTGCACATAGTTAGCCATATGATCACCCATAGCCAATTCACACACAGAAAGACCTTTATGCCATCTGACTGATGTCTACCTATCTGCACTCTCATAACATTCTCAGATTTAGTTATGATTCAGTGGAGGGCAATACATCTTTGTGATTCCTAGCTTGTCCACCAGATGTCAGCCCAGAATGCTGCCTTTGTCCAAAACAGATTTAATTAAAACCAGTCCTAGAGGTCAACAGCACCATATGGTTTACTGCTTCCCCTCCTCTGGTGCAACTGACACGTTCCAGGACATGACTTCAGGATTAAGAATGGAAAGAGGCCCCTGCAATGGACCCACCATCCCATCCAGAAACTACTTCAGCTTCCTGCCCAATGGCTTCGGATTCACTGCGATCCTGACCAGAATAAAACAGTTAATGTGGATGAATGAATGACTTCATGAATGAATGATGGAAAGAGGTACAAGCACAGTGCACATGTCTAGAAACAGTGCAAGAAATCTACTGATGTGTAGACGAGTTTATGGAAGTAGTGGACAGATGGTGTGGCGTGATACTGGGAGGCAGTCTGGTATGACCAACATGTGGAATCCTAAATGAGCTGCCAGGCAATGGAGGGTAACAGGGAGAAAGAGAGAGCATATGAATTATGGAGGAGAGATGGGACCTCCCAAAGCATACTGTTTCAGACACACACACACACACACACACACACACACACACACAGGGAGCGAGAGAGAGCTTTCAGCATTCTACTTACCATACGCAGATCTAGGATTTTTGTTTTTTTGGAGGTGGCTGGTACGTAGACCCCAAGGGGTTTACAAAGGCAATACCAGGGTGGCTATGGAGGCAACAGGAGATGGCTCCATTGAGCATATACTTATGGGCTGTGTTCATACAAATTTGCAGATTTGCTCATGTAAGACGTGCCCCAGACTCTAGCAAAGTGAATGGCCAATGACATGAGAAGCCTAATTTCCAGAATGAGTTCACCTGAATTTTTAAAACCTGGCTTGCTTAAATTTAATCTCTTACCATTTAATTGGCATTAAAGTCAATGTGTGAAGGGGATGTGTGAAATGCACGTGGCACCTGAAAAGGGAGTGGTGCATCAGGATGATCTCTAGGATCTTCTTATTAAAGTATTAAAGAATTAAAGAAAGATTTAGGTTGTTAGACTGCTTTAAGTCACATGGGGGTATGATAAATTATTCCATATGAATTAGTTAATAATAATAATAATAATAATAATTTTATATATATACAATACAGGCCAGAAGTTTGGACACACTTTCTCATTCAATGTGTGTTCTTTATTTTCATGACCATTCATTTCCTAAAGTA
>JAQLOM010000032.1:11503048-11514886 GCA_030068315.1 Chrysichthys thysi
CACACACACACACACACACACACACACACACACACACACACACACACACACACATATATATATATGGGGTGAAAATATATGAAATGAACCATTACACTTATTAAGCCAAGCAGAAGAAGTTTCATACTGAAAAAGTACTTTTTCACAATCTTTTTTCAAAGATTTTTTAAAACTTTAAAATGGGTCAATTTGACCCACAACATAACAGGAGGGTTAATTTGTCTGCGGTCACAGTAGTCGCTGTCATTTGTTGAGGTTACTATGTTTTGGACATTGGAGTTTGGGAAACCATAGCTTTTAATAAGAGGTCATTCATGGCCAAAACCCCTGTTCTTGCAGAAGTACCAGTGGCTTTACTTCTGGAAGTCCATCCTAAATAGCATGGTAACATAAAGAAAACACAAACTGTATGTCTAGCTGTCTGTTTATTCATTTTTTATTCTCCTTCACCGATTTCCTTACAGTCATGATGAACTGATACGTTTGAGGAATCTACTGTAGGCTTTCTATTATTAGTTAATAACTATACGTAACAAGAGACACTTGATGACACTTATTCTCTGAATGATGGCAGATCAGTTAAATTGCAGTGTAATTAAATCATAGCCCCATATTTTCATGTTAAGATGACTCATGCTTTTTCATACCAGTTTCAGCTGCAGCAGTGCTGAGTGCACAGATAAATGTCAGCTTGCTCTCACTGTAATTACACATTATTCCCTTTCATGCATTAGAGAGTTACCCGACACCGATTCTGTGCTTTTGTATTCTTTAGCCTGATCCTAATACAAGAAATATGAATAAAGTGCTAGAAATTGTTCTGTACTTTATATATTGTTGATTGAATGCCACGCAGATGACTTTTGGCTGCTCTTGGTTTTTTATTTAGGTAGCTTTGAGTTCACCCTGCTGTGTCTGCTACTGCTAAAATGTCACAGACCAGTCTGACAGCCAGAAACACACTACATGTAGATAGAAATAATCTGTAGCTTTATATGGTGTGGGAAACTTTGGATGGACTCCAGTAAAAGGCAAAGACTGCACAGTTTGATTTTCATATTAGGAAATGAGGTCGCTTCTGCCCGCCTGTACTTCCACATTTAGTTCAGATGCAGGGCTCGGTAAGGTGAGTTTGTCATTATAGAAAAAGAAGACGCCTCTATCTGTCACATATACATTACAGCAGAGTGAATTTCTTTTTTCTGATATCCCAGCTTGTTGGGAAGTTGGGATCAGCGCACCGACCTCCTGATCAGTAACCCAGAGCCTAAACCATTGAGCCTATAACTGCCCCTGAGAGATTGCTCATAAACTGCCATGCGAAGTGAACTGCACTGACTGGCCTGAGCTTCTGCTAATGTTCATAGGTTTCTAGCACAACTTTATTTCGTTTTTGAGAGACATACCCCCCCCCCCCCCCCGACACACACACACACACACACACAACCTTACACACTGTCATGTGATGTGTTACTGACAGTAAAAGGATACAGTGGAATGTATGGCCCCACAATGTCAGTGTTGGACAAAAGATACAAAAAATACATAGCATCAGAATTGGGGTGGCTTAGTAGTTCTCTACTGTTGCTTAGGATTTTCTTTTTTTCTTTTCCCTTCAGATGCATTTACCAAGCATTTCAACTTTGGACTTCAGATGATTCACAAATTAAAATACTGCTATATATGTGGTGGGTTTGAGTCAACTTGATTCCATTAGAAGAAATGGGCACTGCAAATATATACAAACTTATTTTGACTGATCACTCTTATCTTTTGACAAAACATTATCAACTTGTCGGGAATGGTCTCTGCTACAAGATGTCCCTATCCACAGGGTCCAAGGGCTCACGAGAGGTTGAATGAGTATGAAATTGATGTAAAACATATTCTGTGGCCTTCACTTCAACCAAATGGAATACCTGTATGAAATTTTGTGAGACATACTAGGCATGTTAGACAGCTCTCTCTACCTCCATCATCAAAACACCAAAATAGGAAATGTATTTTAAAAGAATGATGCTTATCCTTCCAGCAAACATCCAGAGACTTGTACAATCTCATCGAATCTGTTCCAGTGGCTTATGGTGGTCCAAAATTTTGCTAATGCACTATATGTTGGTTTATATTTTAATTTGTCACACGTATGTTGATGGCAGGACATTGGTGCACCTGAATAATCTTCCATTAGTCGGTCACTTTAACCACCTTTGAGCACGTGGATATTGACAAGGTTCATTATACATGCAGTGAGTGTGTGGAGTGCGACAGGGAGCTATAGGGGTGAGTGTGCTTTTAATGGACCCTCCCATAAGGCATTGCCATTAAAAATACATCAAAGTGCTAAGGTATAAACAGAAACAGGGTACTACTAGTACACAGACCCCATGCAAGCCAGCTTAAGAGTATTTCAAATGCAAATACAAATTTACCATCAGCAAAGGGCATTCATATACATACACTGTTTCCCCTTTAAGGCTAACAATGCTGACGTCAGCAAGAAAACTCCGATTGGCATAGAGTATCTCATGGCTAGGCCTCCCTAACATTTACTCACAGTAGTCATATTTATACAGTCATATGCTGATGCGCTCATCTTGTGCTAAGTTAATTTGGGATGTTTTAACGAAGTACAGACTGTTAACAGAATCAAGACTATGATCCACCACTTTAATCCTTTTCAAATCATTCACTCAAATGTACACAGTTTTAAGTCACAGACCTGTGCAAGTCTCATGATGCTAAAGCAACACCGAGCTAAAATACCAATACCAATTAAATAAAGAAAAGCCGCTCAGAGACCAGATATGCGCGGGAACCTAATTATCAGAGGCCCCCGTGTGATTAAGTCATCTTTAATTAGGATTGCACTCTTAGTGGGAAGTGGTGAAAAATGAAATAAATAAAAGGCATCGAATTTGGTAGAGAAACCCTAGTGCAGGTGACCCATTGCTCCTGTTCTAGGAGATCCCATTATTTTTTTGTGTGTGATAGGCTGCATAATTATGCTGTGGTTGTAATTACGAAGCTGGCTAGTCTGTGAGTGCTAATGTAATCTATTGTAGGCCTGTAAATTGGAGGCTGAAACCTGTAGAGGGAAGGAAACAGAAAGTGAGACTATATCCTGTTTAATATGTGTACATTTTGCTCTCTTTTGGGGGGCTAATTCACGATTCTCTTTTACTTACCCATTCCTTTTCCTGTCTCCCTTTTTCCTGTCTGTCTTTGTTGTTCGACTCTTTTTTGCAGGTCAAGCAGAGCTCATGATGAAAGCACAGTGGGTGTGCACTTAGGTGAAAGGGCTTAGGATGTGATTCAATTACACTGTCAGTCATTTTCCAGGTTCATTCTAGAGTGCATGTTGACAGGACCACTACGGGAAACACAGAGCCTACGTGCAGCCATTACTGAGACAAACCAACACCTGATGATTCACTTCTTTAATGTCAACAATAAAAGATTCAGCTGTATTCTGTCAACCCCTTCCCTAATCAGTTTTTATTCTGTCCTTCTTCCTAAAGCGGCAGATGGGGTTCCAGTACAGAAGGATGGGGAACAGGTAAGCCTGAAAAAATAACAGATTTAATAATAAATCTCTCAACAGCTGAATCCTGCGGAGCTCAGCCATGTACAGGTGAACGAAGCAGCCTAATCTAAGAAGCAGGCCAAGGAGGCCAGTGTTACGGAAAGATGGCAGCTATTCACCCAGGTCGATAAAAAAAAACCAAGAAATCCATATTTAAATAAGCGTGTTACACTTACTGCTGGTTATTACTGCAGCTCATTCTGGTAATGATGCTAATGCTTCATGCGTCTATGTTGTCTGATCCAAGATGTGCTCTTTATTAAGATGAATAGCAGATTCTCTGTTAGGGTTTGTGTCAGACTGTGATTTAGGATGTTATTGGACTGTCCTTGTGGTATAAGCATCACCATTGCTACATTACCTCACAGCCATCTTTCCTTCTCTTCTTCCTCCTTTCTCTTTTCCATTGTTATAGAGCTATGCAACTTAGCAGTACAAATACATGCCATGAGACAATACATATTCATAACATAAGAAACTAGCTAAGGACCTTTTCACAGAATACCTAATGACTCACCAAGATAGGCTTATCAGATATTAATGACACATTTCTCTGTCAGCTCAAGGACTTTCACACTCACACTCTTTTTCTAAAGTCCTACTGAAAACATTATCCAGAAACATAATCAGAACCAGAGGACAGGGTTCAACAACAGATTTAATAAGAAGTCACAAGATACATTAGAGATCATATCTCTTAGGTATAACTGAGCGCCACAGATGTGTTATTAATAATGATGAGAATGTATCGACGACATGCTATCGAAAGTCCCAAATCATTTGGAAAATGAAGTGAGCTTAAGTACACACTGTTGTGTTGGCCATTTCTACCATGACCTTGCATGCAAGGTGACCCAACACGTTCCACGAGTTATCATTTTCAAAATATTTCAGCACAGCGATGCAGCTTCATCGGTATCATGAGCGATGATACGCCATCTCACGCCATACGTACATACAGAAGGGTCCAGAGGTTTTTGAGCACTAGAGAAAATACGTTTCTAATTCAATATACACAGTTTTCATGACAGATTATACTGTGGTTAATAACTTGAGTGAATCTTGGAATATTTACATATTTATACGAGATTCTTTGGAATACCCCCATATGTACTTTAACGACAATGTGCACTCAGGATGGCATAAACTCCAACTCCAAGTTTGTCTAACAACTTAAGGTGCTTCTGAGTGTCACATCTTTTCATACTGCTGAACATTGGGGTGGCGTAACACGCTTGGAGAGTGCTATCCACCCCCTTCTGTATGCATAAGCTCACAGACACCCGTCTGGCCAGTGTCGCGGTGTTTGATAGGGGAAAAAAGCATACACCCCTCCCTCCCTGAGATCACAGCCAGTTTTGGTAATAATGGATATGGCCATTTGGGAGCCTGAAAATCTGACCTTTTGTACAAAGCAGCTAACATGATCAGTATCACAAATTCGCCTACATTTCAAGGACCTAGAAATAGTGCAGAATCTTGAATATTAAATATTCAAGAGATTGAAAATGAACTGTCATGGTTTTAAATATCTCAAAATTCTAAAAATATTTTTCTCCAAATCTCCAATAATTAATAAAGAAAAATGGCCAGGTTACAATGTCGTCTCAGACTTTTCAATGCCCGTTTATTTTTTTAAGGAGGGCACTTATTGAATACAGAAGTATAACACCCTACAGCTATTGCTATAGCCCACTATGCTTACAGCCAACTAGCCAGTTTGCTTGCTTGTCATCTTGTGCTTGAGTCTCATCCCGGTATTTGGCGCATGTGCATAAAAAAGTGCCTAAATTACAGTTCACTGAAATTCCAATGAGATCTACTCTCAAAAGTGTCAGAAGAATATGCTCTCACAAAAAAGGCACAGTTGCACTAAACAGACTGCATGTTTAATGACACAGCATTGTAGTATTCCCAGAGCTTTCCTCAGTTCTTACATAAGCACTGTCACAATGCAGTCACAATGCAAGCAACAGGGAAGTGTCTTCCCTCTTACAGAAATACGCAACACACATGCAGATACACAGATGTTCTGGGTGCCTGGACATCCTTCAGGAGCGACTGAAGCCCTGTATGAGCAAATAGAGGGGATCCAATACAAACTGTGGTGCTCTTAAATGAGAAATGCCTTCAGCTTTGAACGCATCTGAATACGGCACACAGCTGAACTAAGAGAAACAGCTGTTGTATCTAGTGTATGTATCTTCTGTATGAAGGTCATATAAACTATTACTGCCAACCAAGCATAAGTAGACCACATGATGTATATGGTATTGTGATAGCCATGGCAGCTCATCACCCCAGGCAGCCTTAAAATGCCTGTGGTCGTACAGCGCTGGGTCAGGAATCGGCAGTGAAATAGCCCTGTGGAGTGAAAACAATGCACACAAACACAAGAACAGAGAGAGAGAGAGAGAGAGAGAGAGAGAGAGAGAGAGAGAGAGAGAGAGAGAGAGAGAGAAATGTCTGTTGTACACACAGCATCTTCTAAAGCTAAATAGATCATTTGCATATCTATTAATATGCGTAATCTATTAATCCATATCTCTATACTCCAAATGTTAATTCTAAATCTTTAGCACAAAGAAATAACATGCATATATACTGTAAAAGCAATAACATGTAATTGTCACAGGGTGTTTTATATGTTAGCTACCATGCAGGTTGTGTTTTTGTAGTGTGTGACGACCATATCAAGTAGGGGTTCATCTGAATCTGTGCAAAATAGACATGGCCTTGTTCACAGAACAGCTTTGTGGAAGGTCTTTTGTCTGTCACTGAGTTTAAAAAAAAAAAAAAACCTGCCTCGACTCAATCTATTCTTAAATTCGTAACTGGGAACTAGTAAGTAATACATAAAGGAACAGCGATCAATAAGGTATTTTGTGGCAATCAAGAATTTGGACAGTTTTTAGTACCCCAGATTCCTCCCAAAAGTCTCAATGACTGCCTTTATGTCTAGATTAGCGTCGTTTTATGTGTTTTCCATTTTCTTTCTCTAATTTCTCTTCTAAGTTCTTTTCTCTAACTCTATTAACATACAATAGGCATCAGTGACATAAAGGCGATTATAACAACACACACTGGCATACAAACACAACATATTTCCACCTCTGTTTTCTGTCTGGAACAAAGATTCCCTCTCTTTTCCTTTCCTTCTGTACCTCCTTCTACTTTGCATATTTTTAAAAACTGCCTTCTTCTGTCACAATCCCTCTTTCCTTCCTCCTGTCTCCTTTCTGTTGTTGCCATCCTCGCTGTCTTCTCTTCTTTCCCTGTTCCTCCTTTTCCCCATCTTCCTTCCCCTCTTTCCCTCAGCATGGCCGAACAGACTTTTCATGGGATGGAATCAATGTAAGTGTTGTGATTATCAGTCCCTCATTTTGAACTTTCTTTCTGTTTCTTTGCTTTTCTTCAAAACTCACATTAGATAGCTTTGGCCTTACCTTCACCCATCATTGCAGTACATGCAGTCTCTCTCTCTCTCTCTCTCTCTCTCTCTCTCTCTCTCCCTCAATCTCTCTCTCTCTCTCGCTCTCCCTCCTTCTCTCTCCAGTGACTTTGCAGTAACCTGTTGCACTATGGTAGAGCTTATTGCTAACCAAAATGTCACAAACTACACTTCCCAAAAATGCAAGAGGACAGACACTGACCAGCAGACTGTTGGGAAATGTAGTATTTCACACCCATGTTAAAAACACTAACTGTGTCTATCACCACCTCTCCCATCACCTCTGCCCTTTCTATCTCTTCAAATATTCATAAAAATTCACACTCACTTTTCCCTATAATCTTTGCTGAGGTGCACGTCCTGCTCCCTCACTGTTCCTCTTCTGCTGCACTTCCTTTTTTTCTTCCCATTCCCTCTCCTGTTTTCTCTATCTCCACTATCTTCTTCCCATCCAGCTCTCCATGGAGGACACGACCTCCATTTTGCCCCGGCTAAAGAAGCGGAATTCCAACGCCTACAGCATTGGTGCTCTGGCTAAGTCCTCACTGTCAGGTGTGTCAGGTGTGTGTCTGTCCTGTAAACTGGTAACTGACCCCATGTTGGCTCCAGTCTGAGTGGGTGGAGATGGAGGCAACATGGCCCCTTGTGGGTGCCCTCTTTCACTCCCTGTTTCCATTTACAATGCTCGCCAATGGCATGTGGATCCATTGGTGGAATATCAGATATCAGAAGAGATGCTTACTCGGAATGAAATACACTACCCACAACACATTTTTCCCCCCTATGGCTTGTTGTTTTGGGAGTGGTGATGGACGGGAATTGCAGTTATTTTTGTGTGTTAAGTGCTTGTGGAGTGCAGCGTGGAGATCGGTCATTGTTTCGTGATGTATTAGTGTCTTTCTGTCTCTGTGTACGGAAGTACAGTTCAGTCTGATGTTCCTCCTGATTCTTTTTTTCCTCAATATTTAATTTACAGTCATCGTTTCACTTGACATTATGGAAGGTGAGGTCAGATTTATTATTGAATGCTGGCCTTACCAGCGTTAATAATTGATGAGTCGATTTCTCCCATGAGTTTTTTGTGAGCAGTCATATGTAGAGAAAACCTACAGTATATTACATCATAGGTTAGGTTTAGGGAAATGTTGGCGTATGTGCTATAACATACGCTATTTACAGGAGTATTGACCTCATGCATACTGGTGATAGTGCAAAGGGAGATTATTCCAACAAGCCACAATGTCATTCCTCAGACTGCACCCTCATCTTTCTCTAATTAACCTTCTAAATTCGCCTTCGTCTCTCAGAGTCATAAGCATTTTCTTTCCCCAAATCAATTTGTGCACACTCTCATTAGATAACACCTGATCAATTTAGTGCCTCCATTTATTCCACCTCGTTTGTCGCGTCAATCCGGCTCCTGCACATATGTATTGACAGTGTAAACATCGTGTTAGTCCCTTTCATTTTTCATATCACTGCATCTCACGTGTCTGTTTTCCGCAAACATTACGAACTTGATCTATAAACCCCACCCCATCTCAACAATACTCTTCTTTTCGTCTCTAATTTTCTTCATGACACCTTCTCTGACTAGTCTTTCCACCCTTCCACTTCAGGAGTGACTCGGTCTATGAAGGACAAGGTGACAAAACCGACAGCCATGGCACAGGGCCGTGTGGCACACATGATAGAGTGGCAGAACTGGGGCATGCAGACAGTCGGAGCGGGAGGCTCCAGCGCCGGCCGAACCTCCACCCGCCATCTTCAGCACGAGCGCAAGCTGGAGAACGATGCCTACAGTGACCTTAGTGATGGAGAGAAGGAGGCGCGCTTTGCTGCAGGTAAAGATTAATAATGAGACAATAACCATATCAGGAGTCCACAGCATAGGATCTGGTGTCACACGCTGCATCAGGTGTTACTAGCAAAAGACACCTAACACCCCTTCTGCTTGTTGTGCAACTTGTTTGAATATAAATCAGTGTGAGTGGATTCTGACTTTTATTTATAGTGACGGTGGGGAAACAGCAGCGCTGTGCAGAGCTCTTATTGTCTCATATTTAAAATATTGTGTCTCAGCTGTCTCAGCGCTTGTCCTTATTATTCAGATTTCAGAGGAAGTTTATGATGAAGCCTTCATACTGTGTGAGAAATTTAAGATGTAAGAAAATGATTAGGAGGGAGAATACTTGCTTTGATTGCATTTAAGAATGTAAACTATGAAAATGTAAAAAATGCTTGAACCAATTAGACTTGAATTTTTTCTTTGCAGTTTCTTAACCACTGTGCTACCTCACCTGTTTCATCATACCTTAAAGCATGCTTTCTCCATTATCAGATCAACCTACACCAATTTTATGCCACAATATATTTCAGACTCTGAGAGTGAAATTTAGGAGCTAGAGTGCTCATACCTCTTTACATCTGCCTGTATGTTCTTTAAGGTGTTATGCAGCAGTTTGCAATATCTGAGGCCACTTTGCTAGCTTGGAACTCCATGGATGGAGAGAGTATGAGTGCAGGCTCTAACCAAGGCAGTGTTGCCCATCTGAGCGAAGCCAATCAGGAGAGCATCACCAGCCGAGGTACTTTAACTACAAGAATCCTCATGATCATCTTTAATTGTTTACTGGAAATCAAGGAAAGATGGAAAGAATGATATCAATAAATACAGCATTTTAATACATAATGTATAAATATGGATTTTTTACTGTAGCCAACATTTCTGGAAGTGAGAAAAAGTACAGTCGTCTCTCGCAATATCGCGGTTCACCCATTGCGGCTTCACTGTATCACGGTTTTTCTAATTTTGAATCGCGGATGTTTTTCAATATTGCGGGATTCTGGAATATAAAATAATATAAGAAATGTTAAGTCAAACATATTAAAAGAATATTAAATCAAAATAAAATGCAGTATGTGTTTCATCAGCGGATGAATACATAATGAAAACGCAGTGTACGCCACTACTGCTTGTCAGGCGGACCAGTCAGGTGATCGCAAGGGACCGTTAGGATTGGCTAGGACAGCAGGAAGTCAACTTACCGGCATTCGCTTAGACATCGCACTTTCGCTTCGTGTCCAATTGAGCTAGTTTGCCCATGTGAGATTGTACACGGCACACTATTGGCTGATGAATGGGAGGCCACCAACTGGTGAGTACCCATATAGGATTTTATATGTTGTTAAAATGACGTAGGTTTAAGAGTGTAGAAAGTGTTTAAGAGTATGGGAAGTGTTTAAGAGTATGGGAAGTGTTTATAAGAGTGTGGGAAAGGTTAATGAAAGAGTGGGCAGGGTTTCTAAAGCCTTAAAATATATATAAATAATAAAATATTTCACCTTTCCCGGGAGGGGGCATAGCCCCCAGTAGCAATAGCCGAGGGATGACTGTAAATAAATTTGTCTTTATCAGCATTCTACACCAGTTTGGGATTTTTCAATCCACCAGCTTGAAGCATATAAATGAATGTAGCACAGCACAATCATAATGAATATTAGTCATCCCAAACCATGGCAATCATTTATATAAACAGAAAATTGGACAGGACCCAAAATTGATTCCTGCTGGACCCTTTTTTATTTGTTAGCAAAAAGAACGATGATAGGTTATGGAGGATGAAAACTGGTTAGTGTTCTCCATTTTATTTGAAATTCAACATATACTGAGGCTTAAATACCCATGGGTCAAGAATCATTGACCCATTTCTCATATTCGTGAAAACCTCTGTCCATGACTCTTTCCGCAAACTCTTGCCTCTCAGTATGGTCATAGGTTTTAGATGATAAAGGTGGCTATTGACCTTTATACAGTATCAGACTGATCCCTTTATAAATGCACATTCATTTTGAATTCTAGACCTCTTTCCAGAATAGTGGCCTTAAATGTTAGGACCAGCAGGTATCGCTGCATTTTCTGATATTGAGCCTTCAGTAATATGATGAAACCCTTGTGAAACATTTCCATGAGATGTGCTTCCACAATCTTCACCATATCAGAACAACGTGATCAGATCCTAGCTATGCAATTTATTCACCCACAGAATACTGGCATGAAAATGGCTTGGCCTTATTCAACATGCTCTTAGTGATCTCTAATAATACTAATTAAGGCTGTACTATTAAACAGACCTTTAAAGACGTGAAACTGTTTGAAAAAGCTTTCCTTTTTTCTATTCTCAGACCAGATATTACACCATTCCTCTGCAGAAGTGTGGCCTCACACATACGTGTCCCAGGGCCTCTACTGCCTCTCTTCTTCAGATGCCTGGGAGCCAATCAGCAACGAGCAGTCAGGAGTGGCCTCTCCAGCCACAGGCTCCTACGTCATGGCTGGTGGAGCTTCCTGTGACAGTGGCTATGATGGAAACGCTGCGGCTCACTTCCTGTCGCAGCAGCATCAGCAGCAGTTCATCCAACAACACCAGACCCAGTTACATCAGATACAGCAGCTACAGCAGATACAGCAATACCAGCAACAACAGATACTGCAATATCAGCAACAGCAACAGGTGCCTAAAGCACTGCTAGCAATGTGGGAGTAACCCTTAACTAGCCTTCACTGCAGCGATCATGCAGTTTATAGTATAATATTGAAGACTTGTTGTCGTTCAGTTGCCTTTGCAAAATTTATAGACAAACAAATATCAGAACTGACCTTTTGGTCAAGTTAGCACATGTCTTTAGTGCATTTATTCGTCTTTATTCGACTTCTTCTGCTTAAACCTGTTCAGGGTTGCGGGGGGAAGCTGGCGCCAATCCCAGCTGACATCGGGTGAGAGGCGGGATACACCCTGGGCAG
>JAQLOM010000032.1:11546299-11557116 GCA_030068315.1 Chrysichthys thysi
ACACACACACACACACACACACACACACACACACACACACACAGACACACACACACACACACACACACACACACACAGACACATGCATGCATGCACGCACTGTAATGAAAACAATAAATATAACACTGAATTCTGTCCCACAAACTTCTCTGTAACAAACTGTTCAACAATATCTGATGGGAATGACTAAATCTATATTTCTGAACCAGAAATATATAAGCAATTCTTTTTCACAGTTGATCTGATTATCTCAGTAACAGTATAAGGTCACGTTCATGCCAGTAACCGCAGCCCTCTTAGGGTCTCTTCGCCTCTGCTTTAATTGGCCACACTTTTAAACTGAGAAGCTTTCATGTCACGGCTGTTACAGTAAAGAAAGTTTAACAGTGTTAAATGTGTTGCATAATTAAAATGTACAGTGCCCCAAATCCTAACACAATGAAAGTCATACCCCATAACTGCAGTAAATCGAGAACAAATGTTTCTCTGCAAACATCATATGGCATCGTCCAATTAACAGTTAATATTACTGCAAAACTTTAAAAAGATGTAATGTTGATTAGAATGCAGCAGTTCTAAAACTTTACAATTGTAATCAAATCTTTACGTTTTATTCTGAGTCAATAGAAAGTTCTAAAAAAAAAAAAAAATCTTTCCAGGATTCTTACCGGAATTTGATCTAAATTCATTACTGTCTCAGAGGCCTCGCTCATCCTGCTCTCTGCTCTGCTGCTGCCTGTTCCTGCTTCTCTCTCTTTTGCTCAGGCTGCTTTTTATCCCTCTCTTACCTCTCTATCCCTGTCCCTTTAACCTTCAGAAAACATTCAGGTATTAGTAATTGTACCTGCCTTCTATGTGTCTACTGTATATATGGGCAGGACACTACATCACCCATAATGCAGTTGTGATTAAGTGCCTACTTCTGTGGTTGACAATGTGCTGTCAGCAACGTTTAATACACAGGGCAGGAGTTCCACGTGACCAGATCATCAATCAGATTAAAAAAAAATAAAAATAAATAAATAAATACAAAGCTCCCTATGATTGTGTTTTGTTCAGTTTGTTCTTAGTGTACCTTGAGAACATTATTAATTTTTTGCATTTGTTGTCACAGATTCTGACGCTTAAACTAAACTAGCATCCTTCACCGAGTTTAACAAAGCTCTGAACAGCAAGCCAAGTGGTTTATGATGAATTGTACAAGTCTGTAAAATGTATTACAGATTTGCTGACATACTTCTGAACAACTTGTGAATAAGATTAATAAGTGGAATTTTTAAATTTTTTATTTTATTTTTATCATTCATTCATTCATTCATTCATTCATTTATATTATTATTATTATTATTATTATTATTATTATTATTATCATCATCATCATCTATACAGCGTATCTATCAGGGAAGCTGGAGCCAATCCCACTGACTTTGGGTGAGAGGTGGGGTACACCCTGGGCAGGTCACAGGGCTAACACAGACCTGAACAACCACAATCACTCTCTTATTCACACCTGTGGGCAATTTCGAGTAGCCAGTTGACGGAATCTGAATGTTTTTGGCATGTAGGAGGAACCCCATGCTGCCACAGAGAGAACATGCAAACTCCACACAGAAAGATCCCAGTCTGCTGGCAGGTTCAAACCCAGAACCTTCTTGCTGTGAGGTGACAGTGCCAACCACTGCATCACCGTACCACCCCAGTTATTATTATTATTATTATTATTATTATTATTATTATTATTATTATTATTATTGTTGTTGTTGTTGTTGTTAATAACAATAATAATAATAATAATCTTATAATGAACACACTTTAACTATGTCTAGCAAAAACCACTGAACATAACATGGCAATTTCAATGCTTAGACACAAACACACACACTCACACAGTCACATAAATACATCCCAAATAAGAAAAGAAAAAAAAGCTTCAGTTTGACTTATAATAAAGACATCAACACAACCCTAAAGCCTATTAATAGAGCTGCTGACAGAGCTTTACGCATATGGGAGCCATTCCTTTTGCAGGTATCTCTGATATGTGTGCGCATGAGGGTATAGAACAGTCTAATAAAGGACAGACTACTATCCTTTTGTGTAGTACAGCGAGAGGGATGAAGGAAATCCCTGAGAGAAATACATATCAGAATGCGGTCAGGAAACCATGGGACAGGGACAGAGGTCACGAGGGCAAACCAAGAGGTGATGCCACTTTCTCAACAACACTCAATTCCTTTCCAACCCAGACTGCATTTCCATCCTGCCCCTCTCCCCTCCTACCCTGGTACCCCAGGGCCAAAGCTAGGCCACGTGCTGTAATTAATAAGCTGAGCCCACGCTTTCTGCTGCTCTGTGCTAAAGAGAATTGGGGGATGTATATTTAACCTGCGTGCTCAGGTTTCCACTCACACCCGGCCACACAGATGTGGAGTGTGTTATAGTCAGCACACACTCATGCACAGCTAACAAGCTGAACGGAACAGCTACACGGCCACCGAACACCACTTTATACAGTGCTTCAGTGTATTTGTTCAATTCAGATGGAGCTAAAACAATTCTCAGCTAAAAAAAAAATAAATAAAAATAATCAGGATAATGAATCCTCATGGGAATAGTGCATAGCTTAAAGGGGGGAAACCCCATCTGGAGATGCTCTGATTGGTAAAGTAAGTGAGACAGCTCTGGTAAATAATGGAAATAACTGATGAAGAGCACAATATAAAAAGCGTAAGTTAAGATTTCTACTTACTTTTGGTCAGTGTGATAACATGCAGCAGTAGAAGGCACAAGAAACACATCCAAATCTCAGCCATGACCAACAAGTCACTGGTGCAGGTTCTAGCCAGTGCGCAGCTACTTTCAGTGAGCTCTCGATATGTCACCACTCAGAATAGAATGGAAAATCAATTACAGTGTGAACTATTGAGACCAGCACTAGAAAGGCTGTTATTTAAAGTCAATTCAATTTGGTAGATAAGACCGTTCATGTTATTATAGCTCATCTCAGCGAGGGCTCCACACACAGCATGTCAACAACCTACATGAGCACAAAGTAACACAAAGGGCAGGCAGAAAGACAGAGAGAGAGGGAGAGAGAGAGAGAAAGGGAGAGAAAGAGAGAGAGAGTGTGTGTGTGTGTGTGTGTGTTTGACTGACCAGGGTCTGCTGATATCTCAGAGCTTTCCTTTGCGATGCATCGGCAGCCATCGACGAGCTTACACTGAGCCAAAAATAAACATACACACCGTCCTGCTCCTGTATTACAGTGCCTGGAATACACACATACACACACACACGCACAAGCAGAAATATATACACAGTCTTGAGCCTGTGATACGCCACCTGTAACCGAAAAACACACAAAAATAGCTGCGCAAGTCACTCTTATGATGTTATGGCACCTGCAAACACTTATTGTAGGGTTTTAAGTAAGGACATACAAACGACCTCTGTTTCCGTTCTACAAAAATAATACATTTCAAGTAATATGGACATTCGGGTCACACAGGTTAAAAACCCTGGACATGGCAAGAAATGGGTTAGAAAGCGAACAATGGAGTTGGGAAAGGTCTCATCAGTGACATCCACAGCACATCAAGCAGGTGTGAGGTGAAAGATGGAGATTAGGAGAGAAAGAAAAAGACAGGTGGCAGACAGACAGAGAGTGAGGGAACGCGAAAACATACAGTATAATATCACCTAATGTGCAAATGCATGGACTTTTCCATACAAAAGGATAAAGTTGAAAAAGAGAGAAAGAATAAGCGAGACCAGTATTAAATCACATTAAATAGGAGAATTCATGTCACTAAAGCAATACAGAGTGTGTGTGCTTTAAGGAATAAACCTGAAGGTCATATAATGCTTTATAAGCTATTTTGTTTTCTTAATGAATCTTAAGGCCCTGCAGTCTTGCTCCTTACATCCTATCTCAATGCAGGGTACTCTGACCACACTTGCAGTATCTCACACCAGTTCCCTTAAATACACCGGCTGAAAGATACGAAAGAGGAAAGACCTACTCAAATCTCTTGCAAATATTTGCTCATATCTCAGCTGAACATGTTATTCTATATGTTTTTCTACTTCTTAAAGGTGTTTTTTTGATACGTTGGATTCGTTTAAAAAGGAACTCGGGATGTTAGAAACACGGTGTTTAAATTAAGCACATAAATAAATCACCTGCTATATTACAGGCTTGGGCTGACCGTGTTTGCGTATCTAATAGAGAAAATAAGAAATGTGTGTGTGTGTGAATGACAAAGCAGTGGACAGATAATCGTTTAGTCTTCTCTGCCTTTAATGCTAGGCTTGCAGCATGCCCCATGGCATCGTGCCAGCACATTGGCCCGCCCCTCCCGCCTGGATTTCCGTTTTGCTTCCTCTCTGTTCCCTTCAGACCAACATGGGAGTTTTTTGGAGAGGACACTGCTTCCCTTTAGGGTGCCCCTGTAACCTGATGAGGGACTGTGTATGTGTTTGGGTGGGGGGAGTCTCAGCAACTTTCACCTCAACAGAGAGGAGGAAGCTGAGACACACTGTTCAGGGGGCAGAGCCAAAAA
This sequence comes from Chrysichthys thysi, assembly GCA_030068315.1. Classification (NCBI taxonomy): domain Eukaryota; kingdom Metazoa; phylum Chordata; class Actinopteri; order Siluriformes; family Claroteidae; genus Chrysichthys; species Chrysichthys thysi. Next base: position 11,550,862 of record JAQLOM010000032.1, read on the forward strand.
TCCCCCTCACCACCCCACCCACCAAAGTGCGCACACACACACACGCTTTAAATATGACTGGACTTGCATATTAAACCACAGCTGTGATTGTGACTGATGGACTACCCCTTTAGATATTCAGGAATTTCAGGCTGTGATAGGCTCACACGTGATATATACGTAATCTATTCAGTGATTTATCATATAAATTCATTTAAATTGGGGATTTGAACAGATATTATACTATTCTATGTTTACTGTACTAAATTATACCATAAGGATCACTTAAATGTACAATGCATAAAAAGAATCAATTTAAATAATAATACAAATATCCTCCTTGTGTTTTTCCTGTGTTGAAGTCATGGTTTTGGACACATTTAAAAAGACGGGTTCACAAACCCCAGTGAAAACATCGTGCCAAAATGGTCTGAGGACAGATACAGCACTGGAAACCTTGCAATCCACTTGCTATCACACTGTTATAGACATGAAGACATGACAGCAAGCAAGCGTAATGTGATCGGGGTGAATCAGTGGTGGTCATTCCATCGGTCAGAGTAGGACAGCGAGGCCACAGAAAGAAACAGGAAATGCAACCCCGTGGAAAGCAGACAGGGAAACCACAGCGGTGAACGATGCACAAAATCTAGAGAGAAAAAGACTAAGCATATTCTTAAGCGTCGGAAAGGCTGCACATCAGTAAAAGCGAAATAATTAATATTTTTCTTTAAGATAAAGGCCATAATATCAACACTGCACTAATGTACAGGCAACACTGACCAACTGCCACACACACACACACACACACACACACGCTCAATTAAGGTCCAGAAAAACAATGGGGGAAAAAACAAAAGCACACCTGGACAGGCAAGCATGCATACACCTCCTCAAACATACACTGACAAACAACCTTTACAAGTATATTTTCCACCATGTAATTTTATTCAAAGTATTGTTCAACAATACAACAGTATTGTTTTTGTTTTTGGCTTTTTTTTTTTTTTTTTTACAAAAATATCACAAATCATTTAACAGCATTCTCCACAGCACCGTTCCAGACTTACATCATCAATTGCAGTGAATAACAAGCATATATTTGCTACAAATTGTATTGCTAGCTTAAAAATTACAATTTGTAGCTGAAACTCTTTTTAGTAATGGGAATGAAAAGAAAACACAACATATAATAAATGATTTTTGTACTTGCAGGGTGTCACTCCATGTCAACTTTCTAATAAATCTACTCAAAAGCATAAAAAAAACCAAACCTAAACAAACAAAAAAAAAAAAACAGTGGGGGAATTGCATATGTGGGAGAATTTCCTTTAAAGCAAAAAACTGTCTGAATGTTCTCATACAGTTTACACATTAATACTCTCAGGATGGGGTTCATGGTTTAGAATGAAGTTGTTCAATAATTCAGTAATCATCGTCAAACACATCTGCAGATTACTATTTGGTCGAGGTTGGAATTGAATTGTGAGATAACTGCACTCAAAGAAGCAGGAAATCAATACTGCTCTGATCCCTTCAACTGGAATGCTGAAATTTATCTCTCTGTGTTTTAACACTGAGGGTAACAATATAATTCCTTCCTCTTTGCACTTCCTGCACAAAAGGAAGATATTATCAATACACATTGCATCTCTTGGAATCTACAACGCAGTCTGGTTTGATTCAAACGCAGTATGTAGCAAGTTAATTCCTCTCTATAAACATTTCTCTCCAGTGTAAAGAGTACTGTTTAGGCACCAGAAAGATGTACGCTTGGCACAATACGGAAAGCATTTTTTGTCTGTGATAAAATTCATTCAACCAATAGAATCATTTCATAACATATACGAGTTATGCTGCCATGCCAAAGTAGCCTGAATGCAAATCAAGAGTCAGATGCCTGAAAGATGCCGAGCAATAAGTGAAATATTATTTGTGGCTCCTGCAGGAAAACACATGACAGGCACATGACATATGCTATTTGGTTCACTAGGAATGGTAAAGTGTGCGAAATAAAGTGCGCATTAAAGCTACATTACGTGGGACTTTGGAAAGCATTTTTCCTTCACTATTCACAGCCCGAACTGAGTAAGGGAAATCTGCACACTGAGGCAATTACTGTACTGACCATAAAACACGCTGAATCCTTAAAACACCCTTGAAACTGTAGTGGAGAATGGTCGATTAAAGTCTTCAATCTTTCCAAAACGCAGCCTTGTAGTCAGTGACTAAAGTGTCTATCTGAGCACTACTTCTAGAAATCTACTGCCCTCTGGTGACAGAGACATGAAAAAGAAACAACTAAACTGACATGGAATGTAAGCTGTTTAACAGAACAATACTAAGGTAACTGAAAGGAAGAACATCTATGCTGATATTAATGCACACTTTGCTGCCTTCAAAGCTTTTAAATGTATTATAATAAAATATTTGTCTGTTTCACAGGAATGAGAAAGACTACATTAGTACAAACAGAAGTGGAGACCTGCGGTGTGGAGTGCTGCAGATCACCTGAGCAAGACTGAAATCAAGTGTGTATTTACTGAAACATTTAGTGAAACTGTCTGTGTGTGTGTGTAGGGGGGGTAGCAAAGGTAAAGAGTAAGTGCTCATCACTGTGGCATTGGTCCTACCTAAAACTGACACAAAATACTCTTGAGCAAGAATAACCTTAAAACAAAATTTGGATAGGGGGGAAAAAAAAACAAAAAAGAAAATTAAAAAAGGAAACTTTGCTAAAAAGATAAAAACTGTACAGTCCATATATTTCCTACAAAACTAACAAAAATAGATCTGAAATTGTTAAAAAGGGTTACATCATACTCAGTTACATTGTGATTAATGCATGTGAAGGCAAATCCCAATAAAGAAACACACAATTTTAAGAAAGGTCAAAAATATAAGCTTAAGCTTTGCAGTACATAGAGATATATATAAAAACAATTACTGTTATTTACAAATGATAATGTGCTCATGTTTCTGGATTTATACAAAACCATTCCTCTTTACATATAGGTATATTTTAGACACATAAAATATGTGTAAAAACACTCTGTTTTTAGTTTAAATTGGTTAGGAAAAAAAAACACCGGAAAGGGTTTTGGTTATGGCCCAGAAGAAACAAATACTATTTACTGAGCAGAGGTGTGTGTGTGTGTGTGTGTGTTTACTTTATGGAATGAATCTGCTACCTTTTATTGCTGCATTTCAGAATGCTAAATATTGCAGGGCACGAATGGTCCTTTTACAGAACTGCATGCGTGTCTGTCTAGCTATTTGGGCAGTACTTGGGAAAGAGGTAGAGGTCTTTGCAGAGTGAACTGGTGAATTCAGACATCTCTTTGCAGCGATGGTGTGCTGAACCTGGAGCATGGCCTTCTCTCTCCTTAATATGGCTATTCACCTACCCAGATAAAACAAAGAACAAAGACAAAACAAAAACATTATCAAGCAGTGTTGCATGTTAGCCTTTGGTTTATTCCTAGAAGACTGTACACTGCCACAGTATTAAGTATTCAGAACTCCAATTAATAATACCTTATTTACCTGAAAATACATGAACGTTTTCTCTTTAGTTTCCCTGTTAGCTTTTTTTTAATGACATGTCAAGTATGTGCTGCAACACCAGTATTTGTCAAGCAGAGTCACAGCTGAACATGTTTCTTGTGGAAAAATGTAGCAGAGTGTGAGAAAATAATAGCTTGGTGGAAAACACAAGAACCCCCCCCCTTCAAAACCTGCGTGCAAATCCTGTATATGCCAGCAGTAATTTTTAAAAACTTCTTTCTGTATTCTCTGCCACTTTTTCTGTCAAAGAAAATGTGGGCTTGGTTTACATTTATTTTTGCATCTGTGAATCCTAGAATGACAAATGCAGTTTTTTGATTAGCATTATAAAACTCCAAATCAGAAAATGCTGTGAAAGCATGGAAAATGCATTAAAAAATGCAGTGTTTCTTACCCTTACTTTATAGCATGAACCCAAGATATTTCGTATTTTGTCTTTCATACACACTTTTTATTACAAACACCTGCTGACATCACCTGCATGAAATTACGTCATTATTTATTTATTGCATATTTATTAATTTATTTATATTTGCCCCTCACTAGCCTTTAAACCCATACAGAAAATTGCGGTACTGTCTGGAGTGCTTGTTTGGGTTTACATGGACCTTGTCAGTCATTTTATAGACATTTCCCAATGCCCTTTACTCTGCCCCATCTCAAGTCTATATTCAGTAAGTGCCAAATAATACTACAAATCACAATACATCACAGTTGAAAAACAACATAAGAAACATAGTAAAGGCAGAACAAAAACTCACTGTAAATTTTAAGAGCAATTTATTGACAATGCCTTAACCACACCCACTAAACTAGCTCAGCTAGCTTTCACTGCTTCGATGCAATCACTTAGTGCAAATTAATTCAGTGGTGGGGTGGCCGAATCATTGGCTCTGTGGTTAAAGATGTGAATTACAGGTCAGAAGGTCATATGTGCAAACAGCCAAAGTGCCAAGACAGGGTCCTTCAGCATGACCTTTAACCTTCAGCTCAGATGTATCCTGCATCTACTAGCAGTCATGTTATTTATTTATTTGTTTGAATGAATCATCAGCCTAATTAGCAAATGTACTGGATTATGTATTATAGTATAATATGTAAGATATTGCAACACTAAATTGTAATTAATGTTTTACAGTTGTCCATTGTGCATTTTTACAGCACTACACTGGTAACCCCTGCTGCCAGTTAATTACTGTAAGATTTACAGTAAACTTGACAGTGCTTTTCCATGATGTGATAAGTTATGAGCGGTATAGGGAATAAAGTGTGGTGTAGATTTAACAGGGGTACTTCTGGGCATGTATGCAAATGCAAACTGTACATAGCTTTCATTTGTTTTAATGGCCTGACTTACACAAAAGATCAAGATGATGTGCTTTTTTTTTTTTTACAAAGAAAAACAGGACAGCAAAGGTGCTCTAGGCAATTCTCATAGTGTTTTAGTAAACGGTTTGCTATGATGAACTTCTGGAACAGACAGTGGTATGTAATTTTCATTCACTGGCAAATACCACATTATTCTAGTTTTAAATCAAATGATGTGTTTTTGACACATGCCAATATGAACTTGAGATGAAGCCCAAATCTGTCTATGATTTGCAGTGATTTGGATATAAATCAGCATTCGGCTCCCGAGTAGGGTAACAGAAGAACATTTGCCCTATCGTCCACAGACTGCAAGTCTGAATCCTGATGATGGCACAGCCATGCGTGGCCGGGAAACCAAAAGAGCAACACTAGCCGTACTCTTACAGAGACATGGCGTACTCGCTCGCCCCTATCAATCTTAGTGACAACAGCTAATCATGGGCATCTGTGAGCTCATGCATAAGAAATTGGGTGGTTAAAATTATTCACCAAACAAAAACGATAGAAAAATAGAAAGGTGTGTGTTTTATTACCTGCACCAGTATATCTGATAAGTGTGTGTCTCTGGCTCTCTGTCTCACAGCTGTGTTGAGTTCCTGAACAAACCATGAGCCTTTCTTTGTGTTCCTCATCGCAGCAGTGCCTAAGTTTAGACACATAAGCAGACACAGAAATTAACAGATTTAAAAGGTGTGGGCACACTCACAGTCAGAACTCTCCCCCCTAATTAGGTATTAATTCACAAAGCAACAAGAGTCAGGTATAATCATAGCTCCTGATTTGCATTAAAAAAAACCTGTTGAAAGATTCTGTAGCTATACAGGTACACAAAAGCACACATTTACACAAAGACATAAATGGATACACACTGAAACCTTTGAGAGTAGCAAAACCGCAGATCATGTCGGATCTCTGAGGCAGTTTCACACGCAGTCTCTCGCCCTCGCTAACTCCGTTCTGTGTGTCAAGGTTCTGCTCTCTCCCTGCATCCCTCTGCTCACAGCCTGCAGACTGCATCGCATCGTCGCCATCTAACTGGTCCACACCACAGTCCATCTCCTCTGAAACAGAGCATCAGAAAACACATCGCTGGTAGTGCCACATTCATAACAGATTTTGTCAGGATAGGACAAATAAATTTAGATGTGAGTGACTCAGTAAGTGTACCAACCTCCTCTACAGGCCTGAATGAAAAACATTTTTGGCTTGTTTTGAAGCAGGGGGCAACGAGCGTTATCAAATCTCTCAAACACCCAGTCCAACTGTGTGAGAGAGAGAGAGAGAGAGAGAGAGAGAGAGAGAGAGAGAGAGAGAGAGAGAGAGAGAGAGAGAGAGAGA
>JAQLOM010000032.1:11765455-11775691 GCA_030068315.1 Chrysichthys thysi
TAACATAATAACATAATAATAATAATAATAATAATAATAATAATAATAATAATAATAATAATAATAATAATAATAATTAAATAATAACATAACGACTGTGGTGTGCTTGAGTGATATCAACAGAGATTAACGTGTTAAAGGTGCGACCTGGATGCTAATCTGAGCCTCAGGAATCATGCATCTCGGCTCCGTCTAGTGCAATTTCTTAACATCGTTGACTCATTATGACTAAACTACAGACACTTTAGTCTCTTTCGATATCACTCAAAGATGCCACATTTGTCCTGACTGTAGCGTCACAGTCCGCATTTATTGGTACAACCGCTTTTTAAGCAAAATCCAATAGTGATCACAGGGTCCTGACACATTTACACATCCTCTAAACATTTACAGTGCAACATTTAGATTTAGATTTAACATTTAGGTTTATCGTTTAATATTTTGATTTAGATATAGCATTAATATTTACATTTAACCTTTCACATTTACACAGCAAGAAATAAAATGTGGTAGCTTAACACTGAATTAATGCATCTTTAAATGTACTGATATTTTGCTAAATGACGGAGAAATGGCACCTATAAAAAGGTTAATCTCTTTTTCCAACCAGCAACCCATAACAGCTAATCAAAGAGTGAAGCAAAACAGATAAATACATATTTCAAGTTTATTTTTTTTTCTTATGGCACAATGAATGGCAAAACGACCATCCATTATCAATATCACTTATCCATTAGAGTTGCAGGGAAGCTGGGGCCAATCCCGGCTGACTTCAGGTGAGAGACGGAGTACACCCTGAGCAGGTCAACAATCTATCACAGGGCCAACACACAGAGACAAACAACCATTCATACTTACATTCAAACCAACGGGCAATTTGCATAGCCAGGTGATCTAATCTGCATGTCTTTGGGCTGTGGGAGGAAACCAGAGCACCCAGATGAAACTCACACAGGCACACGGAGAACATGCAAACTCCACACAGAAAGGCCTCAGTTGGCCACCAAGTATGAACCATTTTGCTTTATGGCAAAAGTGCTAAGCACTCCCATGAATGGTAATGAGTTCATTTTTATTTGGTTTATAAATAGTGTGCTTCAGACATTTGGTTCATATTGGGTTCAACTATTTATCCCAGAAATATGCTGTCTTTCCTAGCAATATTTCCTATGTAAATATTTTAACACTTGTATATAAAGATTTTAGCCTCAATGTACATTGAAGACACATGATTCTATTTAAAATGTATATACAAAGGTGTAAATCTGGGTATTGTACCTAGGTTTACATCCTTAGCAGCCTCAAGGGAACGCTTAATGGTTCCTATCAATATTTTAAACAATATACCCGTTGTCACTTTAGATAACACTACAAAAGTTTCCATCACACAGAAAACTGTTTCTGGTTCTAAACATGCCACACATGTGACTGACTTGGAGGAGAAGGCACTACTCAGTCCTCCTCCTGCACGAGAGAAATATAGGCCTGATCCCAAATGCCACATTTACAGCCCTACTGTCTTAGTTTGTTCATGCCTGCTGGGTCTGCTAGGCCATGGGGTGTTATCATTTTATTCTTCAGAATGATGCTCTTGAGTCCCCTCTGTGCTCTTTTTGGCAGAGCCCATAATGAAACAGACTCGACAGCAGGCTTGGACCCAAAACTCTCTGCAATTATTTACAAAGTCCAGTCACAACTGATGGATTTGTCGAGAACAAGTCAAGGTGACTGTATGGTACACTAAATGCAGCATAAGTAATATGTTGCAACATAAGTAATATGCATAATAATCGGATTGTATAAATCATCCGCTCTATATTAACTGTGCAGTGCCGCAACATTATTCACATTCTGCCGCACTGTATTATTATTTATTCTTGTTCTTAATGTCACTTTTTAATTAATCACCTTGTGATCAACTGCACTACAATCACTTTACTGACTTTTGTTGCTACTTAGAATTTCATACGTATCTTACTTTATTTATTTATTTATTTATTTATTTATTTATTTATTTATTTATTTATTGCTCAGCGTACTGCTGTGTATGTTTCTGTATTGTGTGTTCTCTATGTCCTTGTACTTTGTTGTTTATGGTACTGGTGCAACAAAAGAAATTTCCCTCAGGGATCAGTAAAGTATGCTATCTATATATCTGTCTGTCTGTCTGTCTGTCTGTCTGGATCTACAAATTATAGAAAAACATGGAATAATGATTATTATACCATGGTGCTGTTAAGTTCATTCTGACTGATTGTAAGATGTTTACTATTTTCTAAAACAGCACAGTTCTATGTATTGTTCTTTACTATATAATTTAATATATAAGTAAATAATTGTTAGTGTTCCCACACTAATGTGGTATGCGAGGAATATACCACTTTGGGACATGCTGTTACTTGAAAACTTCAGGTTGCTAATGGCTCTCCACTTCTGATCAGGCTGTACCAAACCACTCCGTCATTTCCTTATTTTCCTCTAACAGCATGCATTGTTTTTATTTTATTCCTTTATTATTTAATCTTTCCCATGAACATTACTTACAAACAGTTCCCAATAACCATTCATTGGTTTCTTTCTATAATCACACACTTTACTCACCAGAATATTTTCCCCTTCATGTTTTTCCTTTATAAATCACCCACTAGATATTCACAGACTCTGTATTCACCCAGTGGATAAGCTCACTCTCTATAACCAACCATTTTTACATTCACTGATTGTAATCCCTCACTGTAAAATAACCGTTTAAGCACACACTGTTTAATCGCCCACTGTATAATCATCCAGTCACTTATATGCTAATAAGAGATGTGTATTCTGGGGCATCATCTGAATGTCCATTGGCTGCTCCATTAATGAGACCAGTACTTGGTTATATTAGTTGACTGTGCAGTACTGTATAAGAAAGCCTAAAGGACCTCTAAACTGGCTAAACCAGTGTGTGATGGTGATTATCACAACAGACATCCAACAGGAGTGCAGGTTTATAATTTTCGCATGCACAGGCTGGGCTGAGACAAGGCTTGGGATTGATCACTATGGCAGGGAATTAAATACAGAAATTATTTATGAACTGTAGCTTTACAGCTGATAGCAAGTTGCAGGATGACTTAAGTCCTTGACACAATATAGCTCATGGCTGCTTTCACACTAGGCATTTTTGTAAAGAAAAAGCACTTACTTGAGCATCTTTTGTGCTGGTATGAAAGAAATGCCTCATGAGAAATATTCTGTAATCATAGCAACTTGACCAAGCCATAACGAGAGCCAGCTAATAATAATAATAATAATAATAATAATAATAATAATAATAATAATAATAACAAACATTATATTTCTTTTTCAAGGAATGTGCTTGTCTGAGCTCAAGAGACAGAAAACTAAGAAGAGTAGTTGTGCAACTATATGCATTTGTGCTGCATTTAAAAAAGTTCAAGTGGGAATATAGTCCAAGACCTATGAATACCAATGGTACAAAGTAAAAAAATCTGTTACATATACCCATACCAAAGATTTTAGAGCAGAGCAAGATGGATTACTGACATCATACGCAGAAGTATCACTGTGGACGCCATTTTGGTAAGCCCACCGTAACATTCCTCATCTGTTTCGGCAAACGGCTAGCGCCACCTTTTCGAAAAACATACGCTAAATTGTCCAAAGTTATTCAAGCATTCATGAGGAGGTTACTTGTTGTCAATACTATCTGAGATAACAAATCGATGTCTGTAATTTCCAATTATTGAGGAAAAAAAATCAAACATTCCACTCAAATAATCTATTGATGTCGTCTTAACACAGGATGTCATAATTTCTCATAATACAAACAAGGCTAATCCATCAAAATAAGAAACAGCAAGACGATTTCAGAAAAATGCCACAAGTTTCCCACGGTATCCGGCCTCTGTGACGAAAGGCCAGCTTACTAAAATGCCGCCCATGGTGTCGAACTTCCGTACTTCCTGATTATCAATGTATTTTCCGACTGGTAAACTATCTTAGCACGTAGTGCTTTAGAATCTTTGCTCATACTGACATACACATACCCAAAATGACAATTACTATCATACTGTTAGTTAAGCTAGCTGGCTAGCAAACAGTACTGCACTCCAGCCTACAGTGTGATTATACACAGGGTGTATAATATATACAAGGTAATATAACAAATGGTCGATTAAAAAAAAGGTGATTATACAGTGAGTGATAACATGAGGTTATTACAGAGAGGGCGGTTATACACTGCATAGAGTGGGTGATTATAAAGTTGGTTATTACAGAGAGGGCGGTTATGCACTGGGTGATTCTAGGATGAGTGATTATCCAGTGGGTAATTTTACAAAAGCATAAACAGGAAAGGAAAAATGGTCCGGTAATTATAAGTAAGTTGGTGATTATAGAAAGGAAAAATGAACTGCTGATTAGGAAACGTTTGCACAGCTTTGTGAAGGTTTAAAGTGTTATGCTAATCCAGTCTACATGTGCTTTGCATCTTTGGAGAAGCTCTATTAAAGTAAGGCTCAATTTTTATTGTTTGGAGTAGTACATTTGTAAGGGGTATTTCAGGATCTACTTTTTGTGATCTGGTCTCTGTATGAGTGCAGTGAGAAGTGTGTGCGTATCCATGGAACTATGTGGAAACCATCTCCACACCTGTTTGTGGTTTGCCGGCAATGTGCCGCCAAGGTTTGCTGATAATTTAAAGATTCTCTTGTCACCATCCAAGGGGGACCTCCAGTGTGCACGTGAACATTTCCTGGCTTAGTGTGAAACAGCTGGAATGAGAATCAATGCCTTTCAAATTGATGTCATGGTTCTTTCCCAGAAAAGAGTGGGATGATTACTTCACATTTAGGGGTAATTCGTCCCTTTAGTGGAGAAGTTTAGGTACCTCATAATCTTAGGAATGAATGATGAAAAAAGAGAACATCAAATGGATTGGGTCAATGGCCACATTGGTTGCAGCCACTGTACTAATCTTGGGTGGAGAAGCAGGACCTCCATTCTGGGCCAAAACTGTTTACTGGTGAAGCTATACCCCTATTTGCACCTTTGACCATAATTCTGTCAGTTACAGAAAGAGTAAGATCAGGCACAGACAGCAGGCATGAGATTCTTCAGCAGGGCTCCTGGGCTTTCTCATCATGATAGGTTAAGGTGCTCAACAATCTGTGAGAGTTTCAGAGTAGAGTTGATGCTACTCTGAATCTAGAGGAGCCAGTCAAGGTGGTTTAGGCATCTTATTATGATGTTCCTTGTCAATCTTTTCCCAATGGACCTGGGGGGAAGGTCTATCTCAAAGCTGCCATGGGAAAACCTGAAGGTAGTATGTGTGTGGGGATGAAGAAGTCTGGTTTTAAAACAAACAAACAAACAAACAAAAAAAAAACCGCATGCACCTTTTTATTAAACCACATATATATACATGCAAATTTTATTACCAAAATAATGGTCATAGTGTTTACAGAATATGGCCTTGGTTGTCAAGATCTCAAGCATATATAAAGATTTTTTTTCCTCAATTATGTGATCTCACAGTGACAAACAACTCTGATTCATGTTCTTTTCTCCCCTCTGTTGAGAGCAGTAAATTGATTTCACACTTCACTAATAACCTGACCAGGCTATAACAAGAACCTGGATTCACTCACTATAGGTCATACAAATTAATTACAGCAATTAGGTCTGAAAGGGAAGAATAATTTGGAGGGGAAAGGGCTTATAGAAGTTAGGCAGGAATCAGGATTTTTTTTTTTTTTTTATCCAGGGAATTCAGTGTAGCATTCATGCACTGAGCTACAGCTTAACTCTCTTTATTTTAATATTCATATCAGAGAAATAAAAAAACTATTGCAAATATATAATAACATTAGGCAAATTTCTGCTCAATACGAATGCAACATCTGGTGTCAGTCTTGTGCAGTGTTCTTGCAGTGTCTGCACAATTTCACACATATGTCCAGACATGGTACATTAATGCACATTAATTACCCATTCCTGGACTGATAAAAAAAAAAAGACTATAGAGGTGAGCATCCCTAAACAACCATAGTACTATGTGTTTTAAACCTATTTATTTAGTAGGATTCCCAGCCCCCCCAAGAAAATAGCTTTGTACCTAAAAAAAAATGAAATACATTTTGCAAAATCTGGCATGGATATCAAACTATTCCACAGACTTGCCACAGTCACATAAACATTTTGTGCACTGGGCAAGATCAAGATATACAAAAGAATGCTTGCTAAAAAAGTAATAACCTTTTAAGTGCAACAAAAAGGTTTTTTTTTTTTAACTTAGCTTCAGTGATAGGTCACCAGTATGAGGCCAAGTAGTAACCAACCATCACATCATGTGCACATTTTGAACATCTTATTCCAGATTTAGTCCCTTTTTGAAATTATCATAACCTCCTCTCTTCTAAGAAGTCATCCACTAGATTTTGAGACTGGCTGTGGAGATTTTTTATTCAGCCACAAGAGAATCATGCAGGTCGGGCACTGATGTTGGGCGAGGAGATCTGGGGCGCAGTCAGCATTCCAATTCATCCCAAAGGTATTCACTGGGGTTGAGGTCAGGGATCTGAGCAGGTCACTCAGGAGTTAACCTTGGCAAACCATGTCTTTATGGACTTCATGTTATGCATCCTGGAACATGTTTTCCCCAGTGACAAATAAAACCTGAATATCATGATGGAACCATCAACTAAGCTACGTCCTTAGCTATATCAGGCTGGCAAATGAGGATCCCTGATGACTTTCTCTGCTCTAACAAGAACTGGTTATACATAGTAAACCAGTTGGGCCAAATCCTCCAGTCAAAAGAAACTTTCTCATTTAGCTGCCAATGTGCATAATCTGTGAATTAGCCCAAGGGGTGTGGGCAAATGCAGAATCAGCGTTACGGACTAATATTTAAGCACATAGTACTTTGTATTAACTCAAACCACAGTATAAGCATCTGACACATTTATTGAGTATATGTTTGTGTATCGCATCCCTAGATGGAAGAGGATAGAGGTGATATGTCAGGTTACATGAGGACTATATGAAGCCTAGTTTATAATATTATGTAAGAATGTGGCTCAGTAAATCTTGTGTAGACAATATATTTATTGTTTGCTTTGACTTTTAGTTCCATTTACACAATTACACCATCATCTATAAGAATAGAATGTAAATTGTTTTGATAGCATTAATTGCGAGCACAAAAAACAACATTTATTGAATTAATTGCTTGCAGCTGCCCTTACATTTATTCAAAACGCATCTACTGTATCTTCCTCAGCCTCCATGGAGAATACAAACAGCTGCAGACACAAAATGTGCCTCAAAATTTGCTGAAATTACCATTCAGTTTAGCTCGTCACTCAGACTGTGCCTCAGACCATCTACTAAATGCATGCTGTGTCAAGCCAAAGCCAATGTGAAGTGGTAAAAAAAAAAAAAAAGTCATCCAAAGAGATGTCAGAAAGCTTAGCATTAAAGAGAAATTGCAAGTTAATTAATGATTACAAAAAAAATTACAAATTAAATTTGTTTAAATTAAGTTAAATAAACTCTTTTTTGCTAGAACAAGTGAATGTGATGTACTGCACTATAGGTAGTACTACAACTAATATGCCATTTGACTAATTATTGGTTTTATGTTCAGAAAAAAAAAAGGTTGGTTACAGAATGTGATCATTTTTTTAAGTTTACAATTAAACTGTGTTACTGGTATTGTGATTGACTGTGATTTCTATAACATCTGGAAAATGATGTCATATATAAAATGGCATACATGACTAGAATGGTCTTATTATTAGACATTACTGGTCATAAATGTAAAAATATATTCATCTTCTTCCGCTTAATCCTGTTCAGGGTCGCGGGGGAAGCTGGCGCCAATCCCAGCTGACATCGGGTGAGAGGCGGGAGACGCCCTGGGCAGGTCACCAGTCTACCGCAGGGCAAGTAAAAATATATTTTACAACCAAATGAAAAATTAATCCAATCCTTTAAGAAAAACACACCCTTGGCAACTCTGAACAACATACCGGTATGTGTTTAAACATGCATATTAATCTGTTTAATATCAGCTCTTGCTGTAGTACCTCCATGCCAGCAGAGGGCTCTGTCCCCAGAGTACTAAAAATGCATTTCTTTTTCTCTGGTCATTTCCCGCCTATGGCCTATAAAAAGTCTCATTTACACATTAGCACATTGCAAGGTCCTTCCAATATCATTATTATCAAGTTCTGAACCATTGATTTCTGTGTGCCATTTCTGTGTATGTCCCTTGCTTCATTGGATTAATCTCAGTGGACGTTTCCCTGACTCCTTGATTGTGTTCTGACCCTCTGTGTAAGGAGGGAACCAGAGTCAGCCGGGAACCACCCATCCAGATCCCCGGAGTACTAGCCAGGTTTTCGTTCTTACCCACTAGGCACTCAGCTGCTCACCTGTTACCTATAACCTACATTATTTAAACGCCAGACGCCCTGGGATCAGCGTCCGATCACCAACATGCTTGTTGCTATTGTATGCTACTGAATGTGTTTATGGCATACTTTTATTTAGTTGATTGTCCTGAAGCAGGAGGAGAGCATTCTAGAGTCCAGTGCGTATCCAGCTTCTGGACCATAGGACTGAGCTGCAGCATGGTTTATACCCAGCCTTCCTGCTTGGAGTAATTCTGGGCGGACTACCTTTCATTTGTTACAAGTTTGAACTGTTCACTTTCACTGCGCATGGAAGGGAAGTTGGGAACCACTGAATTGTAAATGAATATCACACTATGTACAATATTCCACTGTGACACTCTGTCTGTTTTTACTTCTCTGCCTTTGGGATTATTGGAGAAAAAGATTGTGTTGTTAGGCCACAATGACCAGAGGTACAGAGGAACACTCTACCAACTGTTGCAGCATGGTGGTGGTAGCATTATTCTATGGGCCTGTTTTGCTGCCAGTGGTATTGGTGCACAAAGCTAATGGAATAATAAAGAACCTCTTTATTATTATTATTATAATTCTACAGCAAAACTTCAAATCATCAACTAGATGGATAAAGCTTGGATTGTGGTTGTGGAAAGGCTAACATTAAGCTTAAAACAAGTCCTGACTTCAACCCAATTGGAAATATGTGGACTGTCTTTAAAAGTCAAGTCCTTGCCAGGAAACATAGAACTCAATTCTGCCAAGATGAGTGGACAAAAATCCAATCAGAATTGTGCCAGAAGCTTGTTGGTGGCTACCAATAGCATATGGTCAAGAAGAAACTTGGGAAGAGTCATTTAACCAAATTTTACTGTGTATATTTTTCATCCTGTGTGTATAATTTGGTCTCAGAAAACTCCAAAAAAATTAAAACTTCTGTCCACAATTCTTAGGGTGTTTTTTGATATTAAAGATGCATGTTGCACAATCATTCTTCTCCAGAAGAAGGACACTTTAAAGAAACTACTGAAAGTCCAATATTGCCATGACATTCATTTGATGTCACAGGTTAAGGAGGTGGCAAAACAACTAGAAATTCTTTGTGTCCCCTGCACAGGTTCCACAGTGTGTACACTCTGGATGGTAACTGACTGGGAAAAAAAATGACTAGCTGCACCATTCACCTTACCATGTGCACTGGAACCCTGAATACAGAAATCTCTTGTTTTCTGATCAGTAAGTGTCTGTGATTTGATGTCACAAGATAAACATGGACCCATATCTGCCAGATCCTACAGAAACGTCTTGATAATCTTCTGAGGATCCCCTTTCTGTGTTGAGCTGGAGAACTGGAAAAAAGGGGGAAAAAACAGTCAAGTTCATGGTTACATCATGGATGAATGCAGGTTGGAAATGGATGAGTTTAGCTGTGAGTTTGAGACAAACATAGTATTTCCCATCAGACCCAAATAAATTGAACTTTCTTTCATCAGTAAATTGAACTTTGGATCAGTTCTCCTCTGTATACACAACATGCTAGACTAGCCTTCTGATTCTTTATGCTTATGAAAGGTTCGGTCACTGCTGTCAGTCCAAATGCTCGAGACACTGTATAACAAGACAGATCATTGCCCCGTTCATCGCTGAATTGGCAAGCAATTCCAGCTGCAGTGTTGAAACGTTTCCCCACTGACATTCTCCAAGTTATCCTGTCCTCTCTTCCATTTGTCTTTCATGGACGACCAGCCTTCTTGAGGGACTTGAATGAGTTTGTGACATTGTAAAGGTGCAATATTCTAGAAATCACAGATTTGGAATG
>JAQLOM010000032.1:11832383-11843806 GCA_030068315.1 Chrysichthys thysi
GCCCCCCCCCCCCCCCCCCCCATTGCTGTAGGCTCCAAGTCTGTTCAGAGATGTATGGAAATAGGTTACTGTAGGTTGCTGCTTAAAATGCAGTTATTAAAGGAAGCGATCATCCTTAATGTTTCACAAAGTTGTTTAATGATTTGTTTAATGACTTCTCAGTAAGAAAAAGGGACAGTCTGAACTTTTGGTCCATTATATGGCATGAAACCTGTAGGTTATAAGACCAGTATTAAAAAAAAAAAAAAAAATGTTGTAGAGGAACCTGTAAGCTTTATTGTTAAGCTAAAATTGCAGTAAGTGTATTTAAGGTAATATGCAATTCCTGCAAGACCAGTCATTTTAAAAGGAGTACACTGGGGTTTTTACAATCTGAAACCGTGATTCCTTTAACATCAGGTTCACCTTGTATGATGTCTAGCATTTATTACTGACGGCAAAGTTTTGGGTAAAGCTGTTTTGAGCCCATAAGTTGCAGTAATCCCTTATTTAGTTTGGATCACTTATACAACTGTGTTTTAACTCAAGTCACAGTTCTAACACTAATATGAGTATTCCATCTGCCTAATTTTCATATCGAGCATGAATAAGAGTTAATGAACAGATATTTGGTTAACTGTTGAGAGGTGAAACGCACCTTTAACATGGTGTAATTGCCATTTTTCCATCAGCGGCAGTGCTCTGCTTTTTTGAGACGGATGCAGTGCTCTCTGGCACTGGTTAAAAGTTGTACCTTGTTAAATCTGCCACTTGGTTTCAGAATGCAAATCTCCTTTGGCTAACAAAGTGGTAATGCATGTTCATGCTAGTGTATAAATACTGATATTGGCACGTTTTAGCCTCTTTACTCAAGCAGTGAATGAATCCATATGAATGTAACACGAGTAGCACCTGGTGAAAATGAAAAACGTGGTGTACTTGTAAATGCTCAGGTTGCATTTGCAGAGAATGACGCATGTAGAATTACTGAACATCTGCCAAATTTATTGGCTGCGATCAGTATAGCAGATAAAGGCCATGTGGCTTTAACATCTGTACCTTTTATTTGGTACTTGTAGATGCTATGTAAAAGTAGTATAACTGTCTAAATGGGTCATAAATGTTTTTTCTCTCCCCCCAGTGGTGTTGTCTTATTGCATATTTAAATTGGCGAGCTTGTCATGTTTGTCCTGTATGTCTCTAGCAATGAGCCATCTTAACGGTCAGAAGATGTACTCGAAAATCATCCGCGTGACCTTGTCCAAGCATCAGACGGTTCAGTTACCCAGGGACGGCTTGGACGATCAAGGCCTCACCAAGGATTTCACCAACTCCCCTCTACATCGTTTTAAGAAGCCTGGCTCCAAAAACTTCCAGAACATCTTCCCTCCCTCTGCCACCCTGCATTTGTCAAACATCCCGTGAGTGCAGCTGTCTCGCTTGACTCCTGTCAGTCATACTTCTGATTTTTAAAAGTGCTTACCTGTTGTCTTGTCCATTTTACAGGCAAGACATAACTGAAGATGATCTCAGAGTACTGTTCACTAACTCCGGGGGCACTGTGAAAGCTTTCAAATTTTTCCAGTAAGTTCTGTTTGTGCACGTAGTAAAAAGAGCTCTTTATCTAAAGCTTCTCTGGGGATTTGTTCTTAGGTTTTTGGCTGTTACTAATCATGTGCCCCTCTTCTTCTTTTTTTTTATTTTTTTTTATAAATGCACAGAGATCGCAAGATGGCTCTAATTCAATTATCTACAGTTGAAGAGTCGATTCAGTGTTTGATTGACCTACACAACTACAACATGGGTAACAATCACCATTTGAGGGTCTCATTCTCCAAATCGACAATTTAAAAGAAGCTGAGACATGATTAATGTTTTCTAATGTTACCTGTTGACTGTTTTGGTACACTGGGGACCACATTTTGAGACTTTTTTTTTTTTTTTTTTTTTCGTCCTTTTTTTTTTTTTTTTGGTTTTCTTTTACCAGTCATTCCTTATGAAAATGAACGAAAAAAAAGATGCCAGATTTATCTGGGAAAAGAATGCTTTGCCTGGTTAGCAGTCCCCTTTGTATTACCTCCCACCAGTACTTCATTACAGGAGGTCGTATTCCTCTTTATCCTGATTAGTTGACAAAGAATGTGCCTTACTCAACAAACTATCAAACGTTTTCACATCCATGAATTTTCTTAAATGCAAGAGGTCCGCCATATAGGCTTCTTTGTTGTGAAGGTGTTAATGGTTTGGGAAAAAAGTCTTTTTTTTTTTTTTTTTTTTTTTCCCCCCCCGCCCCCCTTGTGTGAACTGTACAGTGTGTGAAATCTTGCCTCTCCAAGCTCAATCCACGTGTTTGCTTTTTTGATCATTTGTCTTGTTTTGCTTAATTGATTAGCTCGGACTGTGGATCTCATTGAAAGATCCAGTGGCGTGTATATAACGGACTATTCTAGTGCTTACTGGTCACCGTAAGTTTGAGTGCTAGCTTGTATCCAAGTGATTTTCAAAAGGTTACCATACAATATGCCACATTTAATTTGTGCATAGTAGGCACTGACCATGTTGATGCATTTTTTTTTATTATTATTTTTTTTTTTGGTTCATCCATTTTCTCTGCATGCCTAGATCACTTTTGAGAATCTTTGTTTAGAGAACAGCTGTTGCATGAATTTTAAAGCTAACAAACATGAGCCTGAAGTTTGATATGAGCAGTCTGTAGAATAGGGACAACCTGGTGGGACCAAAGTTTGTGCCTTTAGTCTTAATTTACTGAGCATTCAGATTTTTAGAACGTTCCCTGTTTTGTACTTCCCGGAAGCAAATCCCACAATCATGCTGATATTTATCCGTCATGAAAAAAATGGAACGGTTAGCAAGAGATACAACCCGTCCGCTGCCCAGGCTCTGTGGTTGTATTTCTCACATGAGTGGACTGTACATTTTTAAAGATGATGATGGTTAAGAAATGATGTATAGTTTCCTTTTTTTTTTTTCTTTTTCTTCTTTTTTTTTTAAAACACATCTTTAGAAACATTAAAGTGCAGTTTGGATGTGGGACAATTAAAAGATTGTTTTTTTAAACCCCGGTGGGAAGGATTGTCTTGGTTTTGTGTTTTGTGGTTTGTTTTTTGCTGCTCTATCTCCTCTTGTTCCTGTACTCTGCTTTTACCGCTGTAGCATGCTCAATAAATACTTCTGTAGCTCTGTATTCGCTCTGTCTCTCTCCCTCTCTCCTGTCTTTCTGTCTCCACTCTGCCTTTACTGACGTTCTCTTATCAGTGTAGGAAAGGATTCTTTTAATTGTTGCTTAAAATGTACACGAGCACATTCATTGCTGAATTTTTAACCAGAGGCGTGAGCGTAGTTGGAAATAAAGGGCAATTCTCTGTTGGAATCGTGCTCACCTTGACATGTTGCAAACCTATGTATGACACAAATGTAAAGGTAGAAAGCTGATGGAGGTCACAGAACAGCACATAATTAGAAGTAATGATAAGTCTCACTTTAGACGTGTGTAGTGCTGAGCGTTTGAGCCACTGCTCTGATTTGCTTTTGGATGCTGCAGTTAATCACACTGGCGCATGATGCTTTTAATTCACACACACTAAGTCTAAAAATATATTCTTATTCTAACTTTTTTTTGTTTGTTTGTTTTTTTGTTACACGTGAAACAAACAATAAAATCCGGGCCTAGGCTTACACAAATCAATCGCTCGTCAGGACCATGAATCATGCTCCCCAGACATCAGCATCCATCCATGGTATAGGAAGGAAGAATGTGCAGCACCTCACAGTACCCATTGTTTTAAAGTTTTCCAAAGCTAAATTAAAGAGAGAGAAAAAAGACCTGCTGACGGAAAAGCTCAGAGTCTGGGTGAGTGATGATTATTTGCTTGCCTGGACTATAAGAATACCTCTAAGGTCTTGTTCTAAACTTCATAAGCCCCAAATAAACTTCCTCACTTGAGAAAAGCATGGGCTTTGACTACTACTGGTACTTTGATGCGCAACAAAATGCATCTGGCTTTATTAAATAAATATCAGCTTGTACAGGTATTTGTTAGCTCATCTACCCAATCTTGTACTACCATATAAAGAGCATCTATATAGTACAGGAAAAAAAATCCCTCTAGAGTCTTTCAGTTTGTCCCTTTTGGGGCTCTCGTGTTGCACGTAGAAAAAAAAAATCACAGTAGTAGTGCTTTAGGTGGCTTTAACCATTAAGAACCCCTTTTTGTACTCCAGCTCTGGTGCATATTATTTAGGATACTAGTACGTAGTCTGACAGATTGAAATCCAGCTGCTACCATGCACCCTTGCGTCTCTTAAAGGGCCAAGTGCTCCGATTGCACTGTGCAGTCTTGTATAATCATTGTGTACGTCTCCCCTCGCCTCCCTTCCTCTTTTGGCCCTGGGTGCCGTGACCTCTAATTCGGCTCCGGCTCCCTGATAATGGCACTATTGATTTGGACTGCTTTCCTTTTAGAGCGGCCGTCCTCGCGTCTCTTTATGCTGAGGCTGCTTCACACTGAGCTCGTCCCGCACTTGGCCCAGCGTGGCAGTGTGTTTTGGTATTGTCATGGTGATTGCTGTCACCACAGTGGTGGGGTGGGGGCTGAGAAACACGAGCTGTGGCTTCTGCTCGCCTTCGCACTCGCCCTGGAGCAAGGCTCGTAGAGTCAGTGGGAATTGGAGGATTGCAGATGAGATTACGCAGGCAAAGCGAGCTTTCCAGAAATGCTTTCCTGGCTACATTGATCGAGCAAAGTATTAGCACGCAGTGTGAGACCATCTCACTTGTGAAAAGAACGGCCTGGGTTTCCGTGCTTTTACACAACGTAATGACTTCACGCATGACGAGATGCATCAAGCTTATTGAATGCTTCTCGGTTTGCCTGGTCATTTGTGCTTCTTTTTCATTTTAACTTCCATTTAGGACTCTTGACACAGGCATGATCGGAAAGAGTAGCTTGGCTAAATATGCATGAAGGCCAGTTTAATAGGGCAATGGGGTATGTTTGTCATAAATGAATACTATGTCCAGGATGTTATCAGAGGACCATTTAAGACACCCAGAAATACATTTAATAGACACTTGTTGTAATGGCTCTATTTTCTATCAGTGTCCAACGCAAGCATGGGTATCAGCCTGCGGCTCCTGAGACGCAAAGCATTTTCCCTAAGCGCCATCGTGAACATCCATGCAACGATCGGCGGGACTTATTGTAAGTCCTGGCTGGATGACTCGCCTCTCGGGTGCTACAAGCAGATGAAAGTCTTCCATTTGTCCTTCTCTTTTTGTGTAGATAAAATCTGACTGAATAATCAAGAAGCTTCTTTCTCTCGGTGGGCAAGCCGTTCTCACCTCTCCGTACTATGTAGGGAGGGCGCGATGCTGCACATGCTAATACTGAAAGCAGGCCCCAGCAGCTAGGAACAGCAAGTTCATCCTCTCCTACCTTCCCCTCCTCCTCCATCAGACCGTCCCTTCCCTGTCTCCACCAGTGAGCTGTTGGCAGTCTTGCCGTGGTCATGGAAGCAGCTCTGGTTCTGGGCAGAGAGGTCAGAGCACTAATGAGATGCCCAGGGAGAGAATGACAGGAGTGTGCATGCGTAAATAATCTATTAATTACAGGGGAGGTGCAGGATGAATGGAAAACCTTTCTCTGTGATATCTTCATCCCTTCCCTGAACCCCTCCCAGACCCCATTACCACCCATCACACGCACGTGCGCGCGCATGCACACGGAGCGGCTCACCTCCCCTGCACGCCCCTCTGCAGGTTCATGAAGAACCACAAAACGACACGTTTATTCAGAGATTAAAGCAAAATCCTCTAGATTGCCGCATAAAAAGGTAATTTGCAATATTAAACTGACTTTTATCTATATGCAAATGACTCTTCCTACACTTATTTAAATAATTTATGTGAAGGTAGAGGAGTGAGAAGTGGGTGCTTTTTACAGGAGGAGTTAACCTGGTTAGGATGTGGTGAAAACTATTAGGTTTCTTTTTTTTTTTTTTTTTTTTCTTCCTGCTGAGTTTATTTATTTCAATTATGCCGATAGTTCCCTCATGGGCTGAGCTATGGGAAGCAACATGAGGCTTATTGCACTGCTTCTCAGTGAATATTTTGCCTCAGGGCTTTCCCTGAATAATGTCAATATCGGGGCTTGTGTTCATTCTTCAAGTTCCCCTCTAGCTGCTTGTCACATATTGTGATGTCTCTGACATGGATAATTTCATCTCATGTTGAGGTGTTTGTGCACGAACACGGACTTCTAGCAGATGTGACGTTCTGTCTCTCATGCTGCCCAAGGCTTCACTTTCCTGTCATGTGGGAGAGTGAAAGCCGGGGGAGGGAATGTGGCGCATGAAGTTGCCTTATAGATTAATAGACGCTAATTGATTGCAGCAGCAGCAGCAGCAGAGTGAAAATTAAGAGAAAATAAGCTCGAACAGGCGACCTGTCACGGATCCACGAGCTGGAGAAACGCCGCAGTGTGTTGCGTATGGAAAGTTCCGCAAGCTGTTTTGATACTTTAAAGTATGTTAGGCACGAGCTAAGGTTGTACAATTTGAATAGTGATATTAGAAAAACAAAAACAGACTGGAGGGAAGTTTAATGGCTGCTTAGTTGTCCTGTCCTGCCTCCAAACATAACTGATGCTTAATTTTTAAACCCCCTTTTTCTTCTCAGTTTCTCTTGCACAGTTGGACTGGAGCTGGGATTAGTTCAGTCACAGAGCAAAAGCGTAAACTAGATGCGCTTAACTGCATGTTATTACTTGTGAGAGCTCCCATTACCCAGCACTCCAGCTCCTCGACAGTATCGTAACCAGTGCAACTGTGATTTCTGCAAAAGGTCAGCTGGGTGCCTTCTCCGAGTTGTGGCTCTACTTTTCCGTCTTTCGTTTCACTTCAGAGACACACATTTCCAGAATGTTCAAGTTCTGCTCTCTGCAGGTGAAAGCGAGCCTTTGTACGAGACATGGTTTTATCCAGCCCTACAGTGCTCCGGTGAGACCACATAAATGAGGATTTTAGCACAACATCGTCTCTGCTGTTCTTACATCTTCCGCCCAAACCAGAGTGCGGACTCGCCATCTGTCAGTGTTTACTTGAGACGCCGGCATCTTTTTTTTTTTTTTCCTATTCCGCCATAGTCTCCACTGTAGTATGAAATTGCATCATTTGGGGGTACACTTGATTCATTTTTAACTGCTGGAAATGATCTGTGTTGCTCTCCGTCTCTTTTTCATCTGCAATATGTACACCCATGGTGAGACACGCTATAGGTGTCCATACAGAATGCCAGCGTTCTCCGGTTGGTGAAATGTAGACGCGGTGAATTCAAAAGGTGAGAAGGAGGCACGTCTCCAGCACTGGGTAATTGGTGATTATGTACGTGATTTTAACAAAGTGATTGATTTAATGAGCAAATTATTGGCACAATGAGATACGACCGATGGCCTAGCTTCTCTCCAAGGACCGTGCTGTCGGTGGGAATGACATCAGTGCGTGAGGTGAACTCACCATTAGTGATCTAATCTCCCCCAAGGACACATTACAGAGCAAAAGCAGGCTTCATATCCCTCTCCAGCACAGAGTGTCCTGATGTGGTGAGGACAAAAAAGCTTTAGACTGAAATGGATTTGCAGGTTTGATCAAATCTTGCAACGCTTTCCCCTGTTTGTTTGGGTTTGTTTTTTTCCTTTTCTTTCTTTCTTTCTTTCTTTTTTTTTTTTTAGCTGATGATTTCATCAAGTCCCCTGTTAGGCTGAATTATGAGGTCCAGCAAAATCTGTGAATTTCATCGAGACAAAAGTAAATTCACAATAGCAATGCTTCAGCAAGCTGCCAAAAAAAGTCCTTGCGTTACCATTTGTTCTTCTGTTTTGTTTGTGTTTAGAACTGGAGAGGTAGGACCTCTGATTCTACCCCTCCATTTTATCCCACCCCCAATGCCTGGCAAGTTACTGTTGCTTGTTTTGTTTTGCATTTTTTTGCAACGTTAACTTTTTTGTCACTATTAAAGTCCCAAATATGACTCCACAAATCCACACGGCACCCACTGGTCACATAACACCACCACAAGAGCATGCATATTATTATTCGATCTTTTAAGAAGACTAATGTCTAAATGAATAACCGTGTCAACGAAACATGGAAGACTGAGACACCTGAAGTACCTAAAACGCACATCAGTTTAAAAAAAACAAAACAAAAACCTGACAGACAGTGGGAGTGTTAATAGCCTATTCATCTTTTCCCTTTCGTTATACAAGCGCATCTGCAAACGTGTTCCTATGAACCCACAGATTGCACAATCACAATATCTTTATAGATTACACTGAAAAACGAGATAGCTGCGTATAGAAAGCGTGATTGTGTGATTTTACCATTCTTTTATCCATGCAAGTGAAATGTTTCTGAAATGGGTGCAGTGAAAATTGGCCTTAATAAAGCTCCCAGTCTACATAAAGTGCGTTTAGCATCACACAGAGGTTCTTTCACAGAGTACCACTGATTGCATCAACTCACTTAATGTGTACAAAGGGACCATTCACTGGGTGAATTTCATCTAGATTAAATATCTATGGTAAATATTTAATGTTAAAAATATAGGAAAGTTCCAGAGTTCCTTTCAGTTAAAACATCCTGCGTGGATACACACCACAAATAAACGTCACAAAAGGTATAATTGGTATTCTGTAATTAGCTGATTAATTTAGCTGACGCGCATGTCTGTTAAAATTAGAAGATATTTAGTGAAGGCACATCTGAGAACAGCTCAGGTCCCTGCGGTGCTTGTCAGTGGAAATAAATACACTAGAGGAGAGTGGCGTGGTAACTGAAGGAAACGTCTAGCCTGGTAAAGAGCACATCAGTGAGATGTGTCGAGCAGACAACAACTGATAGTTCATTAGTACTGTGTGAAATATCTGCCATGAGATGCACAGTAGTGTGCAAAGTAAAATAAATCTGTACAATGAAGAGGCTTTCAAAAATAAAAACACCACCAAGAGGAGTTAATAGCACTCTTCAAAAGCACTATGTGGTGTGACCAGGGATTACGGGAAACGGAACTGGTTCTCGTAAATACGCTGTGTAGTTTTATGAGGAAATCAGCAGGTAGGATGTCTCGAGCAGCTGGGCACATCTGAAACTTTCAAACAGTTGTATTTCTCGGTAACTTTCAGACTCTACACTAATGCAGAACATGAACATTTAAGTCCCAAATTTTATGCAAAGATCTGCAGTCTACTATATTTTGCACAATAAAATAAGTCAGCCACTGCAGTCATCTGTGAAACCGCAACATCCACTAAGATTTTCATCTCCAGCATGACACTGTAGCAACTAGATCTTAATATATAAACCCTTGAGTAACTGTGTTTCATCACTGAGAGTGATGTATGAGTGAGTGAGTGAGTGTGTGAGTGAGTGAGTGTGTGTAGTTTGTAATGTGCACTGAGGAGATCTGTGGTAGTCTTCTACCCCAGGAGCTCCCGGCTAAGTGACTTTGGGCTCAGAGGCTGTTTGAGTATCGGGCAGGGAGGATAATCCCTGGGGTATTTTTCATCCCCTACAGAGAGAAGATACATTTCTCAGCATGGAGAATCTCTTCCTCTCGCTCAGTACACAGTAATGTGGTGGGGATGGGGTGAGGCTGGATAACCAGAAGTCTTGCTTCTTCCTCCTGGTTCCGCTTTCTCAGGGTCATTGAATGCACAGTGGAAGCTTTCTCTGGTTGCCTGTATATCATTCCACACAACATTACGTCTCTTCTCTTGACAGGCGTGGTTGGGGTCTGTGATGGCACACTGCTTGTTGTACAGCTTTTCTGAGGAATTTGGGCTCATGTTTCTTTTCTCAGTGTAGGGAAATCCTTTTTCCATGTAAAAGCCTGGCTCTGTGTGTGTATAGATGGACAGACAGATGGATAGATAGATAGATCGATCGATCTCATACTTTCTGGCCAACATGTGACTGATTTTCTGATCATGGAGCTTGGTATTATTGTCCTTACCCGTTCAGGACTTTGCTAAATCTAACAGTATCACTTGACAGTCCTTAGAGAGGAGACAAGGTTATGTGTTTCCTGGGTTAACCATAATCAAGCTTCTTCTATGTTCTGTAATATCAAAACTACAGATTCTGTATAATGTCAAGTTAGCAAAAACATTTTTTCAATTTATATGGAAGAAAATATAATAGCATTGTAGGACCCAAAGCATCTTTTTACATCATAATAGAATATTCCTTTGTTAAGTAACCTTATTTCCCCCTTCGTTTCTCAGGTTTACCAAGAATCTCTGCCTCTTCCACCCTTAAGCCTCTCACTTATATTTAAGCTCTTGCTGTTGTTGAGTGAGTATTTAGAGAGCTGTTTGCCAACTGCACCTGAGGTGAACAACAGGGTCCAATTCTGGTCTCCCCCCCCCCCATCCCTATTGGTGCCCCCGTGGGCTTGTGCCTGGCCCTGCCAATTCTCTGTGGCGGAGAGGTCCATTTGCTTTCTGAGGTAATCACTTCCATTAGCATTTATCACTGTGTCAGTCCAGGGACCACTTTGGGAACATCTGCTTTCTGCTGCACTCTAAAAGGCAGAGCTTTTCACCCCGCAGGCCTGCGCTGCCTCGCTAGAGCAGGCAGAAGTGAGCTTTACACAACCATTTATTGATAGCTTTTAGGACAAACCGAAGCATTAGTGGCTAAAACACCTACCGACCATCTCCTGAAAACAATTCAGGGCTTTTTTTTTATTATTTATTTTGCTGTTTTTTTCCTCCTCCAATTCAACGGAAGGACTTCCCTGAGGTTCGGCAGGAGGGACGTGTAGCATGCCTCTCTACTGCGCACCCCATACATACCCATATAACCTCTCTTGGCTGTCACTTTCTCCAAAAAAAATATCTTGGCTAAACTAGGGAAAATTCCAGAAGGTTTTAATGATGCATGATGCTGTAGCCCTGCCAAATGTTTGACAGGGAAGGCTGATGCCAGTTCTTATGAGGCCCGGTGGCACTGGGCAGGATTCCGAACAGGGCCCAGTGGCAGACTGGCAGAATTAAGCAGCTGAACATGTGGCTGTCACTGAAATCCTCTTTCCACTCAGCTGTTTCTGGCAACTGAGCAAAGGGAAAGTGAAATTTAAATGAAACCTGTGGCAAAAACATTGTGGTCAAATAATATTTAGAATTAGTGAAATAAACACTTGCCAGAATATCAGTGTTTTAAAAAGGGGTTTGCAATAAAAATATATGTTTTACGTTCTGGTATCTGATTTTAAACCTCTTCTGTGAAGCATTTTGATGAATAAAATAACATAAAATTAAATTAAATTACATTTAAAAATAAAGAAAAATGGGGCGGCACGGTGGCTGAGTGGTTAGCACTGTCGCCTCACAGCGAGAAGGTCCTGGGTTCGAGCCCTGGGTTCG
>JAQLOM010000032.1:11907719-11925571 GCA_030068315.1 Chrysichthys thysi
ACGGATTAATGGCATTTCAATTCATTTCAATGGAGAAAATTGATTTGATATATGAGTAATTTGAATTACGAGCTCCGCCACGGAACGAATTAAACTCGTATCTCAAGGTACCACTGTATATCTATATCTATCTATCTATCTATCTATCTATATATATATATGTATGTGCGATGGGCAGTAAGCAGACAGGTAAAAATAAATAAATAAATAAATTCAGGAACGGCCATAATTATACAGAGTGGCCCCAAGTGCACGCATTAATCATTATAAGCAATTGTGACAGAAAAATCAAAGCATAGCTGGTTCAGTTCTCACCAGCACTCTGGCCAACCAACGAACTGGGACTCCATAAAGCAGAGAGAGGAGAGAGGTCAAGGAAAAGATCAAGAGAAAAGTGAGAGGTGTTACTACGCTTCTGAACATCATCCATCTTTGTTTTTCAAGTGCAGATATAACACTTGTAAAGCCATCATTTCCTGCTGGAGTTTACTGTGGTCATTTCACAGAGAGGGTTCAGATGACATTCTTCAGCTCCTGCATGGATTAATACTGTCTGACTCTAGGAAGCTTGCTTTATAACACTGCTCTCAACCTTGACCCGCTACCCAGCCACTGAGAGGAAGCGACAAACACGAAAACACACCAGAAAAACCCTCAGAAAACAAATGTGACCGATGCTATCCATGCTGTCCTCTCTTATTCTCCATGCTCAACAGATGGTAGCTGAAGACATTGTGATTTCAAGGCTGATTTTCCACTGCACAGAAATCTTTCAGCATCGTGTTATACGAGTCAAACCCAGTGTGTTTGAGGCGGTTTATGTTTGTATACAGGTGAACGAATGTCACTTACTGATGTCTTTTAAGATTGATCTTGAGATTTCGAGAAAGATCATCACTGCAGCCCTAATCCCCTCTCTTTGCTTGTCACAAATAAATCTAAGCAACCTTGGATCCGTGACAGCATCTCGGCTACACATCTGCACCCCTGGAAACTTGATAAACCACATGACGACTTTCTCTCTAACAGTGAAACGATTTTGACAGACAAAATATATCACTTTCCACTAACCTGTGAAGAGAAAAAGTGTTTTATGGTTCCCCTGAGCAGACTTGTGTCTCAAAAGTCTTTAGCCACACTTAGGAACAAAAACAAGGACGAACACCAAAGGCAGCATGTCAATAAACTGTTTGCTAAAGAATACAAAATGAAGGTTGGCATCCATAAGCAATTTTACCAATAGGCCAAGGTTATTTAATACACACTTAATAGCCAGAGTATTTGATTTAACATCAACATTCCAGCTGAGGTTCTCAGTGATTATGTTAATCAGCGCAATCAACAGTAAGCATTAAAGTGTGGACAGTGAACATCTCGCAAAGGAGAAACATTAATGTGTTTTCATGTCTCTACGTGTATCATGTGTACGTGTTGATGAATGTGTGCGTGTGTGCGTAGGGGTGGGGGGTTGCTCCTGAAACGTGATGGTAATTCTGAATAAGATCAGCCTGCCTGTGAGGGACTTAATAAATTAATGTCAAAGCAAAGGATATTAACCCTGTGTGATAAATGAAGAGGGATATTGTCTGTCAGCTTGGTCATTAGTCCTTTTCACCATTTACTCCACTAGGAAAAAGCGAATTGGAAAGAGGCATCTCTCTTTTACTAACAACAAGGGATGGAAGAAGGCCGTGCCGACACCCCCTGTGCAAAACTCACACACAACGGCATTATTGGTATGCTGCTCAGTACACTGTTTTATTGTCAACCTTTAGATATTATTATTATTATTATTATTATTACTACTACTATTATTATTATTATTATTATTATTATTACCCAACACTGCACAGATTAAAGGGGAATAAAGAGCCAAACTTTCATTCTTAATATATTACTTTTTAGATGGGACCATAAAATGATTTTGTGTTTTGAATCCATTACATAAACTAAACTTTGCTATAACACCATCCTAATATGACAGGGTCATGTTTCCAGTACAGTCACGAATGCCTCCAAAGACGAACAAATCTGTTCCCGACCAAAAAACTCACCAAAGTGTTGCACCTGGTCACGTCCATACAATCGGGTGCCGAACAAACCCAGCCTCGGCCATTTTCCCCTTCCGCTTCGTACACGCCAATGTTTTCCCATTTTCTGTTTGAGTACTGCGTACCTAACAAAGACGCACATGTCCCTTTAATCGGTCTCGGTCAGACGTGTGCTCACTGGCTGTACAGTAACCTCCTCCCTACCCATCTTCCTCCTCACTTCCTTAACGCCAGAAGCTGACTCATGCAAGGTTAGTGTTCTTGGTTGTTTACAGTAAGTTTTTATATAATTAAACTATAAGTTTTTTGAGTTGAGTTTATTCTGTGCTTAAAACTCATTAAAAAATGTTCACAGCATTTTTTCATTGTGTTTCTCTGCATTTTTGCTCTATAAGCCTTCATTATCGGTCCCAAGACGTTGGAAATGGTAGTGTGAGTAAGAAGCCTAAGCGTATAACAGTTGAAATAAAGAAAGAAAGAATCGAAAAACATGAGAATCGCCACCATGTCCCTCCGCCACCGTCCACCTACTCCAGCAACTACGTATCCACCGCAAAGGTAACGTGCATTAAAATCATCTGTTTATTTAATTTAGTTTTATTTTTCTATAATAAAGGTTATTTTAATTTTATTCTATGTTTTATTGCCACACGTAAACCCATAATATACTTTAAAAACATGTTTTGAGGGCTGAAACACATTCATTGTATTTACGGTCATTTCAATGGGAAAAATCGATACGGGTCGCAAACAAATCAGATGACGAACAGAGTCTTGGAACGAATTAAGTTTGTGAGCCGAGCTCCCACTGTACTTGGAAACTGGTGATTTGAAAAAAGTCACAAATCTCATCTACTGACCAATTGTTCAGTAATGTCTGTGCCATGGGAATGAAATGACTGGGCTAAACATCTGCACTGGCATCATTTCTAAAAATTGTACTGAGTGCCTTCACAACTAACAGAATTTCAGGCATTATGTTACAATAGGAGTCTAACAAATATGCTTAAAAGAGGGGCCCTACCATTTTGAAATCAATGTTCTCGAAAATATAAAACAATTTCTGCTGCACAAGCACATATAAATTAGTTCCAATATGATGTTAGAAGCAACTTCATAGGTATATTTTGTACGATTAAAAAAAAAAAAAGAAAGAAAAAAAGAAAATGATGTACACAAGTCTAGAAGACTGGTGATCAAATTTCAACGGGCAATTTTTGAGGACAAATAAGTAGACAACGGCAATATACTGTAATATCTATCGATTCTTTTTTTTTTAAATACCAAAGACATTAAATAAAACATTTAATAAACACCCCTAGTTGTTTAGTTTATTTAGCCCTATATTTTTTAAAGCTTAAAATAAAACATGACAGCTTTCTTCAAACTTTGAATTGTATAAAAAGTAGATGGGCCGTTTAAAAAGACTAACTAATAGACTTCTCAATCAGAACACAGGTTTTTTTTTTAAATACAACGCTTTAACATTGATCTTTTTTATACAAATCTTTAAGCTAATTAACTTTCGTTCTGATTCAGAAGTGAGATACGAGGAGATGCGATGCAACATTCATCTACATCCATGTCAGGTTTATGGGCATTAAATCAACTCAACATGGGCTGATTTTGGATAATTCCAAGGACTAAAGAAGCACAGCTTATCTGCCCTTTCAGCCATAAAAGTGGTAGTCACTGCCACCTTGATCTCCCAATTAAATGGGTATATTTATAAACGGTAAACATGTAGCTGAAGCTAATGAGCCTGAGCTATTTGATTCTTTTTTTCCCTTCTTTTTTCAGGCCTGGATCTGCTTCGCTCGTGCTAATTTGCTTGTTAAATAAATACAAAGCACTGAACTGTGACTGGTGGTATATGTGCCAGATCTGTTGTGCTACTGTCCTTTTTTTCTGCCTTGGACTTGCAGAGCAAGTGGTAAATAAACAAGGTCTGTTGAAATGAAGAAAACATGATGCAACGAATCCCATGACTAAAGTATGTCTGTCTGATCAAACTGATTAGCTACTCTCATCCGTATTGTAGAGTTTCTCTGTTTACGGTTTCATATATCTTTTTATATGCTTCTACCACCATAAAAACCTGCACACCAACTGAAACGTCTCTCACCTAGAAAGTGTAGGAAATGTTACTCTTTGTCCATTAGCTGCAGGGCTAATGGGATGGCAGAGGTGTTAAAGAACTCTCAGTATAGTCTTTTTCGAAAGGTTCAGAACTCACCTTTGACATTTTCTGCATTGATCTGATGGGAGTCTTTCTTTCTCGCCTGACTTGAAGAGCGGCGTGGTGATGATTGAGCAGTAGCTATATCCCTATCTCCCTTTGTATTGATTGGGTGACAAGACAGATTGAGAGGACTGCCTTGTCGTGTGTCATGTCTCTACATTTCTGGCACCTCTTATCAGCAGCTCGCACAAAATGCCAGCAACAATCCAGCCGAGTTTACATTCTATCAGATATCTGATCTGTATTCTTTCATACTGTTCCTGAAAGCGCGTTTCCTTGGGAAGCCCAGGCAGGAAATCATGGTCTTAATGTGTCGTTTGGACTTTTCTCTTTGATACACCACTCATCCTCTGTTACACATGGAACTGGTGGACTTCAAACCACAAATAAGAGGTGCGCTCAAGACAGAGTGCTACAGTAGTATCATACGAGTGCAGCGGCTGGCACCTATTCAATGCAAAGGTGACACCAAGTGAGGGTTTGTGACTGTGGGGTGAGTTGTGTGCACAGCTGTCATGGCACGACGGGTACGAGAGGGCTAAAGCCATCACACAAGACATGCACTGCTGTTTGCTGCACATCCTGATTCTGTCAGTCTCTCCTTCTACCACCTCCCTGTGTCATGTTAAGCACCAGTCACTGCCACCGTGCCAATTACCCATCCTGCTGCCTGGGCACATGGCACAGCCTCTCGTTCGGAAAAAAAAAGAAGAAGAAGAAAAAAAAGGAGGGAGCGACTTCCACAAGACTGCTGTGCAAGCTTACCCTAATTAACCATCAGCTTAATTAGACAATTTACTGTGTAATTAGCAAGCAATTAGTCAACACCTCTCAGATCTTACTGACTGCTTTGACAGGCCTGTTTTCCTATGCTGATCCCAGAGTCTAAATTCACCTAAGGTGTTTATTTTCTCCTCCCCTCCGTTCCAATGTTCCTAATGCGCCACAACCGCATCTAAGCACGGAGTAATCACTGCTGATGGGGCAGCTATGGAGGAGGACGCATGTGAGTTAAATATGAGGTGTGAGCCGGGGGCAGCGTGTCCCTTGATGTGAGAGACAGACGCTCTGCTTTAGCAGCCTCTACCTCTGATGCGGTCCCCGTGGAGAGAGCCAGCAGAAAATCTCCTCGGTGAACAATGATCCAGAAGTGGGCGTACGGACTTTAATGACACATTTTTACAAGCCAATTACGAAATTCTGCAAGAAAAATAAAACCTTTCTACAAACAGTTTTACAACCACTTGAGCTTCGGGAACTCTGTCACAGAGCAACAGGGCTGGCAAACTTCAAGTCTCAATTAAAGCCAAAGACGAGAATATAAAAAAGAAAAATTAGGAACTGAGCAGTGAGGGAAAAAGCAGGCTTGGCTTATCTCTCCTTCTTAGAGTCTGTCCATCTCCTTGCCTGTCACATGCTCAGGTAGTCTGTCCTACGGCGCGCACGTCCGCCAGTGTGAAATGGAAAAAACCCCCAAAATAAACCCCTCGAAGCGTCAATAATGGAGTCGCAAAACCACAAAGTTCCTACTTAGCTTTTTACAACAGTCTACTGAACCTACTAAACATGATCAGAATCGCAAGCATATCTGACACAGAATAATATTCTAAAAAATACTAAAAATAACTAAAAACAATACTGAATCAGATCAGGGAAGGAGCTGATGGCGGCTGGGCTCATTACAAGCGTGCAGGAGCTGGTGCCTTTAGCACATGAATACAGGCTCATTTACAGACCACTGTGGTCTATGATCAGCTCAGATCATCTGAGACAAAGCGAGGGTGTGTGTAGGTTGTTTGCGTGGCACTGGACGTATATGACCTCTAACCTTCTGGGTCCTCGTAAAAAGGCTAATGATTAGTCCTGGTTGGGAATTACAGACATGAGAGATACAGCTAGCCTCAGGATGTACTGAAGGCGAAACAATGGTGTGCAGGTGTTGGGCAAGGAGATGTGTGACATATCATCTGTGTTACCATGGTGCCTTACTTCACATTTCTCATTAAATCCACTTTATCTGAGGTATACATTTTGTGTGTGTGTGTGTGTATGTGTGTGTGTGTGTGTGAGTGAGAGAGAGAGAGAGAGAGAGAGAGAGAGAGAGAGAGCTGCCTCCTCTGCATGATTGTTTTAATTGTGGTGGAAAAGTTGAGATACAGCAGTGTTGTAGAGATCTTCCAGTTACCGCATTAGTTATTGTCTGAAGATTCATTTAAATTTGCCCACTAAATCCTCCCACACGAAGACAAGAAGGCAAGTGCATGGATAGATTGATGTGCTTTAAAAGTTTTTTCCAAAGAAAACAAAAGTTAGAAATCCATACAGAATTCGCGTGATAGACTAGCCCGAAATAAAAGAAGAAAAAAAAAGATTCCTCTTGAAGTGCTGAAAAGTCACATCTCTGCATAGTCTTTATACATTTACACCCGCTATAAAAGGGTGAATTAGGTAAGCTCAGGCCACAATACACTGCTCTAAATCTTGAAAGTGCAGACGCATATGGCTTACTATATGAATAGCAGACCTATTATGAGGCCAGAATAGATACAAAGTTCCATTCAGTGGTTAATCAGCTTAGCACCAATTACAGGTGTGATTTAGCCTGGTCTGACCAGTCACCGGGTTAATTGGACCCAGTGTTCTCTCTCTGTACCGCACATGCGCTTATTCTGTAATTAGTTAGAAACATACCAAAAGTACCAATCCCGGCTCCAGCGGCAACTGCTCTGACGCAGGATTAAATATTCGCGTATCTTGAGGGGGTAAAAAAAATACATTTTTGACGCGAGACGGTCTCAGCTTGCCCCTCCCCCCACAACCACATCTTGCAGTTCACAGAGGAAGAGAAGAAAATGACACATTTTTATATTCAAAACAGTTCATTAATTCTAATTAACGGTCACGCAGCTCGCCCACCCCAGCTTTGTTAGCTGCCTCTCCACCGGCCCTGCGAGTTAATTAGCGATTCTGAGCACGCCCGCGCTTAGACAAGACCCACAAGCGTGAAGCCTCTCATATCCACAGACAATCCACTGAGCATCTCCAATACTATCGATACCACGGCAGGCTAATGTTGATCGGCGCGGCCTAACCGAGAGCACAGGATATTAAAAAAAGAAATCCCCTGTGTTTAAGGAGAACGATAGCAGAGTGCCGGCTGCTCATTCACATTGACATTAA
The DNA here is from genome assembly GCA_030068315.1 of Chrysichthys thysi. Lineage (NCBI taxonomy): Eukaryota > Metazoa > Chordata > Actinopteri > Siluriformes > Claroteidae > Chrysichthys > Chrysichthys thysi. The sequence continues at coordinate 11,915,193 of JAQLOM010000032.1, forward strand.
GAACTTCTTTATCTCTTTTCCCCAAAGGGAGGAGAAAAAAAACCTTACAATCTCTCCCACTGGGCACACAATAAAGAATAATACGATTTCTGTTTACCCAGATATCGGCTGGTATTTCAGCATACACTGACAGCCAATAGCTGCAACAGTATATTAGAGTCCAATCTGGCATCTACAAATGTCATGAGAGAAGAAGTGTAGTGAGGAGAATCAGGACCAGACTGCAGTGTTCACATATATAAAATTCTGCAGAAGAAAAAAAGGCTTAGGATTCGTACAATAAGAAGCTGTCGATCTTTAAACAGCAGATGAGAAGTAGGAGATCTGGGCAGCATGGTGGAGATGTCCACACTCCCTGCCTGTGGCACCATCTTTACCTGCCATAAACTCTGCAATTCATATAAGTGCATTTATGTACTTATATTTCTCCCACTTGTAAAGAAAGAAAACCAGATCTCTTTTAAAAGCATCCAGAAAGTCTATGAACTAATTACAGACAGCTTGAAAGCAGGCACAATGCCATCACTCATGCACACACACGCACACACACACACACACACACACACACACACACACACACACACACCCCTCCCCCCACGCATGCACGCACACACATCGGAACGAACTACAAAAATAGTATTATCACACTAAGCATGGCTCTCCCGGTGGTTAGAAATTAACTGTATGGAGAGGCCAGGAGGTCAGAATAAACAAACAATTTTGTTTCATTTCTTGCACTTTCCCCCATCAGCAGCATATGCAAGTCTTCAGTGTTGCTATAGAGATGTCTGTCACAAGTTGCTCGCGTTGCCATCCACCCGCTTCTTTCTTTTTAAGCTTTCATTTTGTTTCTATCTCTAGCACTGCTAATAAAGTAATGGCACCTACTGTAGCCCAGAACAAACATATGTTACTGATTAACCTTCACAGTGCCAGTCATATGCTATGGGAAAGATATTTCAAATATAATAAAGTGTTTGTGATATCTTTTACTCACAGCTTTTAAGAGTTTCATCTGAGTGCTCTGAGCAGAGCCAAACTAACTGATTAAAACACACATCCTTATCATTTGTGGATATTTTAGCCCAAAATAAAATGCCCATCATTTTTCTTCCTATAGGGTGTTATTTTTTATATTTTGAACTTTACAAACCGCAGTAGTGTGCCTGCACTATAATGAATTGAGAACCATATTCCCATATTACATTAGAAAAATTAAAGAAAGTATTTTTTATCAATAAATAAATAAACAGTGACTTGCGACTTGACTATAATGAGAAGGAACTGAACACCATATCGTTAATTATACCAGAAGGAGATAAAGATGATATTTTGATTGTTTATAATGTTTTTATAATTGTTAATAAATATTACAATGGCTTTATAATTATGTACTGGTTGTTATTAGTTCTAAAGGACGTGCAGAAGAGCACATGATGTTGCAATAAATATAAAGCATGGTTAGGAGCCATCAAGGTATTACATAAACACGTCATATGGGTTCAATTTTGTTGCCCAAAACACTTTAGTAAAGCAGTTCACTTAATGGTTTATTTTGTGCATTTATGAGAGAATTGATGACAGTCGTTATGATTTATTTTTGCAGGATGATAGTGAAGCTGACAAATATGTAAAGGTTGGTTGGCTAAATTCATGCTGTTGCGTTATGGCTTTAGCGCCGTATGCTACCCACATGCTCGCTGATCAACTGAAAGAAAACATCATCTGTCTGCGAACCCAACAAAGCCTAAATGCATTTTTAATCCGAAATGGTCTTTTGTTCTTTTTCAACTAGAATTATCGTTTAAAGTTAAGGCTCTCAGATGGGTACCTTGTCAAGAGAGAATGTCTTGGTGAGGGCAAAGCCCCAGCCCTGCTCAAAGGCTCTGCGTATCATCGTCGCACTGGTGGTGGGTGGAGCACTGGCCAAGCCGAATGGGTTCGGGAATTTGATCCCACACACTTCCACGCTGATGTCCACAGTGTCGATGGGCGAGTAGAACAGAGGCAGTTGTGGCTCACTGCTAACCGCTTGCCCATGGATGGCCTACAAAGAGAAACATCCACATTTTACCATTTGCATCTAAGCGATTTCTCTCCAGGTGAACCTGTGGTTGAGTCATTTTTCAAGTGAACAAAGCTTTAAATCCCACAAGGATGCTCGCTATCTGTGTGAATGCAGATTCCTGAAGGTTATTCTACTTTACATTCTAGCATACAGTCGTATATGCGTGTGTACAGTAACAATAGGCTGGATGATAGGTTGAAGGAGATTGCGGGCTGCTTTTGGGTGTGTTGTTTATCGAGGCCCACTGTGGCACAAAGGAAGCAAACCACAGTTAGACATCAGTTCTTCCTTTAATTAGCCTTGCGTTTATCAAGCACTTAACATTGTTTTTGTAATGATGTCGTGGTTGTATAATGAACAAGGGGGTGTCACGCGGAAAGAGAAGGAGCATGCAAACATGACAGCACTCCATACTCCACCGAGGCCACATCAGACACTGAACAAATACGAAGCGAAAGAGTCTAGTCTCCGTAGTTCCCTCAACACATCAAGAGGGGAAAAAACCCCACAAAACTGACAACAGACTGCAGATGTCAAGCACTTGTGTATACAAGTTTTATTTTCTGAAAAGATCTTTGGCAGGGAAACCACTCCAATGGCAATGATTTGTTTATTAAAGATGCCACCATAATTAGTATCTACTATTAATCTGAGTTCGTAAATAAAATTGGGTAATGCTTTAATTAACATTTCAGCAATACACACCATTCGTATATTAGCAATATATACTTTACTAATTAAGGGTTCATAATTCATTCAAACAATTAATATACATCTAATTAAAATACATTTCATATAATGAGTTGATATTTCGCTCTCGGTTTAAGAGACTTTATAATAAACGTTTCCTTGTTTTATGTTCTTTTTTTTTTTTTTTTAAGTTATTTGTTAACAAATGACTTCTTCGGCTAGTCATAGGGAGCCGCTGCGGTGCACAGTTTGCTGCACTCTACTCTCAAGACTCTTCGGCATCTTGATAATGAGCTGAGGAGCCCTTTGTGAGCTGGATCAGGTGTGCTTGAAGCGGGGGAAAACTGGTATTTTTGCAAAACAGTGAATCCCTGGGACTAGATTTCATCATTTCCTTCGATCTTTTAAATATTTCTTTTCAAACTGCTAGGTTACTGTACTTACTGATGTTGGCTAACATGTTGTCAAAGATTAAGAACAATCTTAAATTATTAAACAACATATTACTTGCTTATAAATAGTTCAGTACCAAACCCTACTGAAATTATTACATGGGACGTATGGAAGCAAAAAACAGGCTTGTATTTGCCCAGTTTTTACTCCGAGGTGCTGCTAAGAGAGTGCATACGTCACTGTTCAGTGACAGCAGAAATTCCTGTTTAAAAAAAAGAGCAGCAGTTCAGAGAGTTCAGCTGATCTGACAGCATTTCTAACATTAATCTGTGCACCTTTCCACAAAGTGCTCAATTCATTTCTTCTACCTCTAGTCCATTACTGTTTAAAAAAAAAAAAAGAAAAAAGCAATCTTGCTGTCTTTCCCTTCCTGCTACAAGTGGTAATTTCATCCGCAAATAAACAGTTATCTCTGCCTTGCTCTGACCAAAGCAGCATTCGGACAATTAACCCCTGAATGAACTGTGCTAATGGGGCGAGTGCTGCACTTCAGTTTTGCCAAATGGAGGCTTCAGGAAGGGTTCAGAGACCTGCAAGAGACAAACCTGATGACTGTCCACCCAACCTCCACATCTAAGAGGCTGCAGGAGACATTAGATTGTGATCCTAAGGTTCATCTCTGGATGAGGTCTCTGTTAGTAGAGAAGCAAGTAAGTGCAGGCTATTTGCATTTAGCTTAATGCACTTTAGTGCTCATGACTTGAATGTTTCAAAGTCTTTTTTTAAGTCATACACATGGAAGAATGATATTTATATATATACACACACTCACAGCCCAATGGATCAGGAACACCTGCATGCCTGTTCATCCATGCAGTTAAGCAATTATGTAGCAGCAGTGCAATGCGTAAAATCACACAGATACAGGTCAAGAGCTTTATTTAATGCTTACATCAAATGTCAGAATGGGGAAAATGTGGGAAAATTACTCTGACTTTGAATTATGCCATGGTTGTTTGTGCCAGGTGGGCTTGTTTGAGGATTTCAGAAAATGCTGATCTCTAGGGATCAGTCTGTAGAGTTCAGAAAGTTTTAAATGGTGTGAAAAACAAACACACGACAACAAAAAAAATCTAGTTAGTGGGTGTTATGCGGACAGAAATGCCTTGGTCAACATAGCCAGGCTAGTTTGAGCTGACAGGAAGTCTACAGTAATTCAAATAACAAATGTTTACAACCGGGGTGAGCAGAAAAGCATCTCAAAATGCAAAACTCTTTGAACTTTAAGGCAGATGGACTACAACAGCAGAAGACCACATCAAACCTAAAATGACCACACTGGTTGGATAGGGGGTACAAGTTTCACCAAAACTGGACAGCTAGACAGCTGGGGAAAATGTCCCCTGTTCTTTTTTATTCAGTCTTCAGTTTCCCTTCCTCAAGGACCTATTCCTCCTCCACAAACTGACCGACTAACTTTTTTTTTTTTACAGTGCACTAGCTATACAAAATTTCCAATTCTCTATATAGCAAAAGCATGTTGCCCACACATATTACCACTGTTGACTGATTAGTAGAACCTGACTTTGCACTTTAATGATTTGTGTTTTTTATTTAAGACTTGCATGCATTGTGAGGATGAGAGCCGGGTTAGAGGGTTTTAATGCTTTGTGGGGGGTTTCATGCTTTTCAGAGTTTGGATGTGAGCCAGTAAGTAGAGATAAGGGGGGGTATATACGGGCTCCAGTAAGCCTCTCTGAGGGGCCTAGCCTTAAACAACATGGCTAAGACGATGCTAAGTGCTCTCGCACGCTCTCTTGCTCTGCTTGCTATTAATCCAAATATGCTTCTATTGCCAAAGTCTCAAAAGTGCGGTTTAAGAAAATAATAATGCACAGGACTGGTAATTCCCACTTTGAAGAAATGCGCGTTGCATTAAACTACAGAACACCACTGTGCTGCCTTTCACAATGGGGAAAATGAATGTTTCAGTACCATACATCTATTAAGTCTGATTAGTCGTAAAAATAATCTTATTGAGAGACTCGTGTAGTATTCAGGAGCGCCTCGTCTCCCGCACAGAGTAGGCAGAAAGCCCTCGTCTTCATAATTAATCAGCTCTCCAAATCCTACTTCTTCATTGGCTTTTGATGTAAACTGGATCGTAATAAGCGGAACATCTGCTTGGGTCTTATCACAAGTGTTTGGATGGGTGTGCATGATTAAATGTGTTTGGTTGTACTGAATATATGCCTTTATCTGTACAGTTATACTATAGCGACAGTAGCGCGAGACATGTGTGAGGAAGAAACAGCATACGAGTGTGTGTGTTTGTGTGCAGCAAGTGTGGCACAGGGCACCTGTAAGTATTTGTGGATATGCCAGGAGGCCTGCTTGCCATCGTTGACTGATTCCACAGTGGTGTTGGCGAGGCCAGCTACGTCGCCCCCAGCAAACACCCATGGCTCACTGCACTGCATGCTCTCCAGGTTCAGCTCAGGAAGCCCCCATCTGTTTAACCTGATGGGAGCCATGGCCTCTTTCACTGGGAAGAGAGGAACGATACCAAAGTAATGCACATTCATGAGAGGAAAACCAGGTGGAGTGAAACGATGGGGGAAAAAAATGGAGGGAAAAAAATAAAAGAGAGAACAGGAGCAGTAGAGGCCCAGCAGAAGCAGAGCTTGATAGACTGGAAACCACAGTGAGACTAATATGAAGTCTCTGACAAGACAAATGACAAGCAGGGTACTTTTTTCATCTTCCGTGCCCCTTTCTTTCAGCTAGGTTAATGTAACATCTCCTGGTGCATTTTATTCACCGCCAGCAACATTCACAAGGAGATACTCCGTCAAACTGCTCTACATTATAAAATGACCCCACGTTCCTGCCATGCATACCTACACAATTCATCTTCCAGACTCAATGCTTTTCAAGCATGGATGATAGTCTACATACATCAGTTGGGACAATTTTTAAATATAGATCTATACATTGCACAAGATTTACTGCGTGTGATTAGAATGATTAAAAATGAAAAATGGGAATAATAGAAAACCTACATTCTTTTCATTTCTCATTGCGCTTGACACAGCACTGACGCCTTTCAGTGTACACTCAGAAAGGACAGCATGACACTCATAATGGGATGATATTAAGTTATGTGGCTCCTTAGATTTTTAGCACAAAGAAAGAAAGTGGAGTAGTACTTAATTGGTAACTTCTGCCAAAGACCTGATCTGCTCTTCAGCTGGGAACATTAGGACAGACACTTTACCTTTAACAGGTGAAATAAGGCCCATAATGTAATAATATAGTTCTTATATAACTTTTTATAAGGCTATATATTTATCTTGACACATAGAAACAGTAGTGTGTATTCACACCTTTATATTCTGGGAAAAAACCCCGAAAGAAAATAGCAACTCATAGCGACTCATGCAAAATGTCCCCGAAAGGACGAAACAGATTTTCAGATATTCACATCCATGTGGGGACATTCTGTCCTCCCCCATCCCACCCACCCAAATAACACACACACACACACACACACACACACACACACACACACACACACACACACACACCCCACAGGGAGTTTGTTTTTCTTGCTCTGTCTTATCCTCAGTGCTCTGCTCTGAGGAAGAGGAGTGGTGTGCCAGGCTTCTCATACTATTAAAAGGGGCTTAAGTAAGGTAGTTTTATCTCTCTTGCTCTCTCTCCATTTCTCTCAGACACACACACACACACTTGTACACACCCCATGGACATACTCCTCAGTGGCAGATGCAGACTGCCAGGCCCCATTAACCAGAGTGATCAATGTTGGATGGAACAGAAGGAGATGCTGCGTAAAAAGCCCTAAATAGGAGGACAAAGCAACCCAGAAGGGATAAAATTGAGTCCTATATGGCTCTACAAGTTAGAACAGAAAGCATTCAACTTTGCTGGACAGATAGTGTGTGAACCATGTCTTACAGTGTATAATTATATGGACAGAAAGATGGACATACAGTGTAGAAGATATATCCCAAAACGAAGCATATGCACAGTACCTCCTACCAGAAGCTAACTACATAGCAGTAAGCAGTGGGATGAGTGGGCAGGGACAGGGTCGGTTATTAAAGTGTGGTGATTAATGGAAAGCCTATATGCAGATACTTGGCTGGCTGGGCGGAGGTGGTGCCTTGGCTGGAGTGACACATCCCCAGTATGAGTTACTCCATCATAATCCAACCCCCACTCTTTCCTCCGGAAAAAAAAGTTAAATGTGGCCAGGGATCTAATCATCTGCTCACTCCAGTGGGCCAACCCAGCAGATTACTAGCTAGTTTTTCCAGCCGTGTCAGCTATTCCGGCAGCGGCTCTCCGTGGCGCCTCCCATACCCATCCAACGAGATACTTGAGCGAGTAAGTAATTCATATTTTTTAAAGGAAAAAAACACAGACTGCTGAGAGAGAAAAAAGATCACCTCTCAGCACTTTTGGGCAGCTCAACCTGCCAGCTAAGGCCCGGCGATGGAACTTGTACAGTATACCGGGTGTAATACTCTGTATGGACAAAATACAAAATGGAATGGCTGCAATTTCAACTCGCATCACCTCACAAATTAGTCCTGTAAAAAAAAAAAATCCAGCTAGAAATTTCAATCTATTTCTTGGTTGATACGCACAGTACTGGTTTTGTTATAAAAGACTTTTTCAGAAGGAGTCGGAAGTATGCCAGCTTCTTCAAGAGAACAGGCAGAGTTTTAGTCAAAAACACAAAAGAAACAAGCTAGAAATGCTACTCTGTTCATTACAATTTGCCCTTCACAGTAAATATATTAGTACAATAAAGATTTCTGTGATCATCTGAGAAATGTATGACTTTACTTGCCGTGCAAAAAAAAAAAAACCCCAAAGAACTGCAGTGTCCTGGACAAATGTTTACGGAAGAAAGAAGCAAGAATTAAATTTAGCCAGCCATGTGGCTGACTAGCCACGGAGAAAAGAGCAGAACGAGTGTACACTACTCTACAGCCATTTTACACTGCTAGCTGTATTCATTACATTATGATGATCTGGCTGAATAAATATGTACTTCCCAGCCATGGCTAATTATAAAATCATGTAAAGCATGCACGGTTTATGCTTACTTAAGTAGTAGAGATATAAGCATATTTGTGCTGCTGTAGAAAGCAGGGTAATGGCTTTGCTGGGTAACCAGTTGTGTAAAGCCTGGGCTGCTCTGTGTAGGATGAATCTCATTACTGAAACATGTCATCTCCGGTCAACTCTGGACAGCGCTATCCCCCTGTGGCATTACTCCCTGTTTATTTTGTGTGACCCTAATTGAAAATCATAGCAGGTGTGCCCTTTATCGGTGTAATCTCATTAGCAAACTTCACAAATGTGTCAGGAAGGAAGTTCTGCACGGCCGGTGGTGGAGAACATGTTGTACACAACAGCACACAGATGATCATAAAAGTTGCTGCTTACTGAAGTGGAGACTCATCAAATGATAATGTTAATAAAATTCTCCCTGGTTATAAAGAGGGTGCATTCGTGTTACTGGGCATTTCATTATCACGAGGATGATCCTGACAGCAAATAGGGTGGGGGGGGTGTATGGAATAAAGCAAAGATCTGGTCAAGGTGATTTGCTCATTTAAGAGAATTAATGAGTAACACACATTGCAAAATTGGTAAACAGGTTAATGCTGTCTTAGAGGTTCTATTTAAAAAACCTGGTAAAAGGACATAATGAAGACAGTTTCACACACCAGTGTTCTTTTATACTGATGGGAATGTCGTTGCCTGTCTGTGTGATCACATTAGTGAGATCTTCTATGAATAATTCCAGGTGAAAACTGCCCCATAATGGCTTGTGTTTGCTCCGGGAGGGCTGTCTGCATGTGCATCAATGCTAATCCCTTCTTCACACTGTGTTTTAAGCAGCTCTCCTTTTACCAGCGTATAAAACTCATTCAGGGCCATCCATCACTACACTGCCATCAGCAAAGCAAGAAGAAAAGTCGCAAAACTTGTGCCAAATAAGCCCAAGACGTCTCGGGCACTGCTTAGTTTAACTTTAGGGAAAGGCTGACTTTGAAACAGAAAGAAAAAAAAAACAGAAAAGACCGCAGGAGAAATAAAAAAAAAATAAGAAGGAAAAAGCAAAGAAAAAGCAAAGTGGCACCTCAATTTCAGCTTACACCAAGCCCTGCTTTCCAGCTTCACTAATTTCCACAAATACAAACATTTTACTGGTGACAGTGGGACACCTGTTTATATGTACGCTTGCCCATTCCATCATTTAATCAGAGACTACAAGCACAGCCAAGCTCATTCAGTCTAATTCAAATGAATAGAGCAGTAAAACAACACTGGCAATATGGCTGTGTCCATTCACACATGGCAGACACTTATGAGGCTGATGGGTTTATTTAAATTCTAATGAGGCCCTAAAGGTAATACAGCACATACAGATGACTACACTGTAAGATTCTATGTGACATGATACACAAGACATCGTCATGTAACGTATACGACACTTATACAGGGGCCACAGCAGATGCTCCTTTCTGATTGGCTGGTAGGTGTGCATTAATTCTTTACATTGCCACTCTCTAAAGTAGATCCAGGAATAACTTTAATCACACTTAATCATACTACAGTGGATATACAAATGTACACACCCCTCTTCAATTTGCGTTTTTTTAAAAATGATATTTATGTTATTACAGTCGTCCCCCACAATATCGCAGTTCACCTCTCGCGGCTTCAGTACATCGCGGATTTTCAAATTTTGATTCGCGGAATTTTTTGGCTTTCGCGGGACTCTGGAATAAAAAATTTTATTTAAAAAAAATGTTCATTCTAAAATTAAAAGAACATTTAAATCGAAATAAAACAGTATGAATTGTATTTCTTCCATGGTAAAAAGTGAAAGTGGCTCGTAGCTCACTTCTGCTTCTACTCGTGAACAGGAAGTGACCTCATGGCAGTAAATACGCATATAGGATAGGTGTTTAAGAGCATAGGATGTGTTTAAGAGAGTGGAAATGATTTATAAAGCCTTAATATAAAGCCTTAATATATATACATATACACACGTGGACAAAATTGTTGGTACCCTTCAGTCAATGAAAGAAAAACTCACAATGGTTACAGAAATAACTTTAATCTGACAAAAGTAATAATAAATAAAAATTCTATGAAATGTAACCAATGAAAGTCAGACATT
>JAQLOM010000032.1:11969245-11981609 GCA_030068315.1 Chrysichthys thysi
TTTCCAAAGCCACAGGGCCGCAGGATAAGGATGAAAGAGCCGCATGAGGCCCCAGAGCCGCGGGTTGCCGACCCCTGGGTTAGGCCTTCTGCAAGGAGATGTCTATTAAGCATTTTTGGAAGGAGTCTCCAATATCAGTGAGTTCCTAGGAGAATCTTCAATAGAGGACTTTCCAGTCCTCAGTTAATATGAAAAGCTGCTATTAACATAGTTTACACCTGTTAAAATGTAAATAATAACAGGAACTAACTTGTTTTCGGGACGTTCTACAACATTACACACAACCTGACTGGACAATAAAAAGTTGGGGTTTTTTTTGTTTTTTTTTTAAGTATGTGCCATTTTTAATGAATGAAGAATAAAACACTTAGAGACATGCTGTTATTGGAAAATAATCAACTTCACCTGGCAGCAGCTGCGTCACACCACCATGTCATCGATTATATTCCTATAACAAGAAGTGTGTTGTGTTTTATTGCTCGCATAAAACAGCACATTATTAAAGAGCAGGAGCTCAGCCTCAGAGCATGTGTACGGTCACTAGACACGCAATACTGTAAACTGACAAGCATCATTTATGAATTCAACATATAGAGCAGCTAATGAACTACATTGAATTTGTGATCTATTCCCATCTGATTAGGACGAAAAATGAGGACGTTTTACTTAGCAACAGTGTAGGGTGTGGGAGGATAATCTCTCAAACAAAATAACTCCATCTTGTTTGTGTCTACATTAAAAAAGCTGAGGTCTCAGTTGCCTTAAAAGACAGACGAGCATCGTGGCCACCTGCCAAAAAAAACAAACACTGGTCTTGAGAGATATTCCTGAGACGTTGACAGCATGTGCCTGGAATTCTAAGATAATTTTGTTTGACAGACTCTCTGTGTGTGTGTGTGTGTGTGTGTGTGGTGGGGGGGGGTTCACATTCTTATTGTTCCTCTTACTGGAGCACTGGTGTTAAAAAGGACATGTGTTTAAATTGTCCATCTATGGTTCTGTGTATACACTTTTATGCCCTGTTTTTATGGTGTGTGCATGTGTGTGTGTGCGCGTGTGTGTGAATTCTAAGTTGATTGAGGTAGTGATGGAAGTACACAGCTGAGGTTATTCCTAGGAACCCAAGCTAAAGGTTTAAAACCGGTCATATCACATAACCTCACCAGACGAAGTCCGGTTCCTAGAACACGGGCTAATATGGAAATGGTCCAAAGTCTGCATAGCTTCCGACTTGTCAGTAAATGTTTGCGCAGTGGATTCAAAGTCAGTGTTTTCAGCTTGGAGTCACAGGTAATAGGTAAAGGGTGAGGCACTTACATCGCAGCCTTTCTCCATGTTCCTCTTCCAGTGCTTTTTCTCAGCTTTCTTGGCTGCGGTGGAGTGGAGCACGGCATGGCTCTTCACCCTCGGATTGAGGGTGAGGATATTCTACACACAAAAAGAGACGAGGGAGGCTGTTAAGGGAAGGTTTGCAACGTGGTAAGCGCTTTACGTTTTTGGAATTTATGCAAAAGTGGATACAATGAATAGTGGCTTTAACTTGCAGTGAAATAGTTTTATGAAAGTCTAAGGCTAAATTCTACACTCAGAGCTGTAAACATACAGGAGTCACACAGGTCAAGGACGTGCAGTGCTGCACGGCCAGATGTTTTTGCTATCAAACTCGTTTCACTCTGGGCAGACCTGAAAGAACTGGCCTTCACAATGACCTTCAGACCTTCACACATCCAAATAAATATTATTAGAAATACGGCCTGCAGGTGCTTCGGCTTCATTAATCGCAGTCCTTTTCCTCATCACAGGGAGACTGTACTAAGCTATTTTCCATCCATTCAAAGATGGACTCACCATCCACTTTACCTTCACTTTCATCTAATTATTCAATCAGTAGCACAATGCACACGCAAACATTCATTAAGAGGCAGTTCTGCAACCTGTAATGGCTTAATTGATTAGCGCGATTAAAGGAGAATGACCAGAGAGCGGTCAGACCTGACAGGAAGTATTACTCTGGAGAACCAAGGTGAGCAGAAAAGCATCTCAGAATGTACAAGACATTAAACCTTGAGGCGGATGGCCTACAACAGCAGAAAAGCACATCAGGTTCATTCCTGTCAGCCAAGAACATTAATTTGAGGCTACAGAGGTCACTGGCTCAATAAAACTCGACAGTTAACAATCATCGCCTGCTCATTTTTTTTTCCAATCTTGCTCTGCCCAGTTTCACTGAGTGTATTATTTTAATGACTGCATCCTAGCTTCCATACTTTAATAGACATTGTTACTTCTTGAACAAAAGGAAACCTTAACTAAGACAGAACACCAAATTCTAGTGGTATTACGAATCCTTGACACTGCATGAAATGATGTGAGCAATGAATTATTTAGCAGGAGGGAAACATTTAGTTGACTGAGTGCTTATTGTATATCCCTTTCTCAGCTTCTAATGAGCCTCTCTACTTGGTTGGAGTGTACCTCTGGCGACCCCCTACCTACCAGACCTGTCTTCGGCCCACGCCCAGTGTGACACCCTGTTATCATCCTGCACGTTCCTTCGTCTTGACAGCAAACAGTCGAGACACGCAACCCTCCATTACAATCAGCCATTGCCCCCCCCATCTCAGTCCAACCCCAGTGCTCATAGATATGAATCTATAATCATGTCACTTGGCACTGTACTGTATTAACTGCACAGTCCACACAAATACAAACTCCCCTACATACACTGGCAATCACACAAGAGAGCAGGTGAGAACACCAAACACAATATTAATACAATGACAGTAGTATATACAGTATGTCTACTAAGAACATTTGTATAGGGTTTCGGAAGTGCTCACAGCTCACAGTTCACAGACGTTGAGGAGTTTCCGCAGCGCTATTCTGGTATGTTTGTATACATCATGAACGAGAGCCAAGGCAATTTATATTTTGTGCACTTCTGCAATTCGACTCCTCCTAGTCAGGGTTTATCCTGCATATTCCATCCAACGTTCACTGTATCGAAATAAATCCACTGCTGCTCGTGAGCACCCAGCAAAGCTATACGTTATCTTTTAGATTCCGCTTTCCATCTTTTCTTTCGATTTTACCCCCTGCCCAAGCCGGCCACCAGCAACCCACCTCAATTAGTGTCCCACAGGCAATGTGACAACACATAAAGCTTTGTCTTTTCATATTTTCACAGTAGGCTGGATGAAAGCCCATTTGGAATGGAGGTATGTGGTGTCGAAAAGGGCAGGGAGATGTTCTCTAACCTGCCTCCCTCCTGCAGCGTGCCGGCCACCTACATCTCATGCTAAATGAAATGTCCTGCTTTATGCAATGGCAGACATCATCCTATTAATTCTTTAATTTCACACCTAATAAAATGTAGTTAAAGCGCCGCATGAACTACATATTGAAACAATAAAAATACAGGTTTTATGGCGTGTTATGGACTACATTGCCTATCCATTTTCATAGAATGCAGTGTGGATAAGCCAATATATTCTTTGGCTAGATCCTTTAGGTAAACTGGAGGAGGTAATGGCATGGTTGCTCAGAAAAGTGGAATAAGACACTCTTGGGTTCCACTGGCTATAATCAGTCCACAGCTACGGGAGAGCGCATAAAAATAAAAACACATGAAAATACACAATACTATAGAAAATATGTCAGGATTTTACAGCTCGCATATCTGCTTTATCATAGCTGAAACATAAGGCTTTAACTCACCAGTGTTGTTAACTAGTCTTACTATGACTGTGCTGACCATGACCTTGTCTTACATAGTGGTAGCAGACAACACAAAATCCTATTGTGTGATTTAAAAAAAAAAGGGGGGGTAATGATACGTTATTCTCAACTGTGCCTTTCGTCTTCTTCTTCTTCTTATTATTATTATTCCCTGCTTTAAAAAAATAATCTTATTTTCACCATTTGATTTTCGTTCCTCATGAAGTAGTTTATTTTTGTACAAACCCAATAATGAGCAAATCAGCAAGAAAAAAGAACTCTGTGGTTTGCTTTTTTGTTGTTGTTGTTGTTGGAACTGTTTTGCTCATGTGCTGTCTCTGTTCCAGCTGGGTAACAAAGTTTTAAACAAGCTAAATACCATGATACACATTGTGCAACTTGCAAATACCTTTAACTATTATGATATCTTGCTATATTTTTATTTGCAGCTCTGGTCACTCATTAAAGCATATAGAGTCCCATGGCAACAGTCCTTGTTCACTTTCCTATTAAGGAAATATTTGCTGTGCAAAGAAAGACCAAGGGTATGTTGTCTGTACGCTCTCAGGTGTTGCTGGAGGCGTCTTGGGTTACACTTTCACAGGACAATTCGGAGGTGAGATTATCCAAAAGTAGACACGGATTTTTTACTGGACAGCCATGAGGTCCAGTATACAAACCACATAATCTCATAATCCTGAACATTAGCTAATAATATAAAACATTCAGTATCTGAGAACAAAAGAAAATATTTACAGTCTCTTTCATCTAGACAGTGGATGCGTTTTCTTGGATGTCCTATATATGAAAACTTCAGCAGAGGGAATTGATGGGACTAACAAGCTTACCTTGAACAACATCTTCAGGAGCTGCCAGTCAATCCCACCATGAAAAAACACAAAATCTGACACTCATTCACACCTAGAGACAATTTCGCCATAGCCTATTCACCTACTCGATTGTTTTTGGGAGATGGGACAAATTGGAGAACCCCGAGGAAACCCACATGGACACAAAGAAGAGAGACAACATGCACAAATCCAGCTGGCAAGCTGTGAGACATCGCCTCTATCCAGCGTGCCATCATGTCTTTATTCTGATGTATTTCAGATGCATGTATTTTGCTTATGAATTTTGTGCCATACTAATTGTTTTAATCATTATACCACTTTTAACTGAAGAAAATCCCAGTACTTTGCACATTGCAACAAGTCCATCAACCCTACGTCGTAATGTGCACTAGTCAGCCCTGCACAATACTGAGACGCCGCCCAGGATTCAGATGTGCTCACAGTAAAGTTTGCTATGTTACAACAGGCAACCCCGCACTGTTGTCTGAAACAGTAATTAATAAATGAACTTCTAATCGTAGTCATAATCACAACTAAACTCAACAGACCTCCATTATTATTAATTGTTTTTGTCAGCAGATTTTGCACCCCCCAAGTTATCAGTCTTGAAGCAAACCATTACTTTTCTCATCCTTTATGGGAGGTTTAGGACTAATTATTACCTAGCTTCTTATGGGGCGCCGTTTGTAAAAACAGTTTAACAGTTTAATAGGTGTCAGACTTTCCATCATTTAGCACTTTTAGCTAAATTCATTCAAAAGACAGTGTTAAACTTCCTGATAATAATTCTTGCAGTATACCGGTATATGTTAAATGTTAAATATAAATATTAAATCTAAATCTAAATGTTAAATGTTAAATCTAAATCTAAATGTTAAATGTTAACTCTAAATCTAAATGTTAAATGTTAAATCTAAATGTTAAATGTTAAATCTAAATCTAAATGTTAAATGTTAACTCTAAATCTAAATGTTAAATGTTAAATCTAAATGTTAAATGTTAAATCTAAATGTTAAATGTTAAATGTTAAATCTAAATGTTGCGCTCTAAATGTTTAGAGTATATGCTAATTGGCCACGCCCCTGTGATTACTATTGGCTTTTGCTTAGAAAGGGGTTGTACCAGTAAATGCACACTGTGATGCCCCCTCCGTTCCTCAATTCAGAATGTTTCAAGCTGCTGGTGTTTCTTGGACATAGTCCTGGCGTGCTAATCCAGTGTTTCCCAACCTTTTTTGAGCCACGGCACATATTTTGCGTTAGCAAAATCCGAAGGCAACCCCCATCCGAAGGGGGAGGGCTAAAATATTGCGAGCGTGGGTGGGGGGTTCCCGCGGCACACTGGTTGAAAAATACTGAGCTAATCAACAAAGGCCATGACGAATATTTTGTTGATTCGTCAACAGAAAGACCTGTTGCTGCCGGTGTAACTTGCCGACATTTGAGTGGAGGACATCGTTGCTGGAGGTGGAGCATTATTCAAAGTGGCCCGAACACCAGCAGCAACAGCTCTTTCTAGCTACACCCCTTTTTAAGCTAAAGCCAATAGTAATCACAGGGGCATGGTCAATTAGCATATCCTCTAAACATTTAGAGCACAACATTTAGATTTAGATTTAACATTTAGATTCAGATTTAACATTTAGATTTAGATTTAATATTTAGATTTAACATTTAACATATATACTGCAAGAATTGCAGTAAATTGTGCTAAAAGTGCTAAATGATGGAAAATCTGACACCTATAAAACTGTTCAACTGTTTTTATAAACGGTGCCCCATAGCTTCTTATACATTTTCAGCTGCGTGCCTGTTTAGCAGTTAGCACCGAATAGGTCGAAAACACTCTACTTATATATTCTGTTTACAACACAAACAAAAAAGGCTACAGATGCTGACTTGGCTGCTAGGAAAAAATTAAGCACGTGTATCTCTGAACATTTTCTGTAAATCCTGTGTATAACACAGGATTTACACGAACCCGTTTTGTAGAAGCACCTTTGTTTTTCTGCCTCGACGAGAGCCTTGCATTCAGCCTGGTATTGACCCACTCTCCTCAAGTGGAAAATGTACAAGAGAAACAGATTCATGTTGCAACCAGGTTAAAGGAAGCACTAATGATGTTTGACGGAGCTTAATCTGTCTCTGCTACAGCATGCTTTAAATCAACAGAAGAATAACACACCCTAATGCCACACTATTGCACAGGCTTTAACAGGGGGGAGAAAGGCTAAATAGTACGATTAGGTTCCTGGCAAACCTAAGTGTGCAGAGATCCTGAGAATGTGATGAATATGATAATCTAGTTAAAATGTACTAACAGGAACATGGAGGTATACGGTTTATTTAACGAGCGTGTTGTGCTGTCAAATATTATGCATGGTCAGCGATGAGATCAATATGTCACACGAGACAGGGCGTACATCCATATGCGTTAATCAATACTGCATGGGCTGTGGCGTGTTGGTGTTATTTCACTGTCAGTGCACCTGAACAGGAAACAACGCTCGTAGTATAAAATCATACAGCGCACGCTCGTTGCTCTCCCTGCTCTCTGCGTTGGCCTTTCTCTCACACAAACATGCAGACTTTCCTTTCCCCGGGTGCTCTCTCTGCTGCATGGCAGTTAATAAATGTCAGAAACATGCACTATCCAAAACAAGCATAGATTTTTTTCCCCCCCAGTTATTGAGAACTCTTCAACAATTCCTCGCAGAGACTGTGTGTGTGATCAAACATTATTTAAAACACAAAACAGCCCGATCTCCCTGCTGTTCGCCTGACCTTTCTGGTCGGACTAGGCCGCAGTAGCACTGGGGACGCGGGTGCTTTGCGCAGGGCCCATCTCTGTGTGCTGTACGGTTCCACAGGGAGCCGCAGCGTCTTGCTCCATCACTCTTCAGTGATCACCCAGGCCTGAGCAGATGGGAGATCAATAAGCGCCTAGGCCCTAGCCAAAGCATGCAAATCCCAGCCCCTCTGAAGAAATCAGATAGGGAGGAAGTGCATGATGGACAGAAGGAAATGGCAAATCAAATTTAGCTGCGAGTGGTAACTAATGGGAGGACGAAGCAAGAACAGAGTCCAGATGCGCACAGTACCAAGCTGTGTCGTTAAAAATAGTCAATGTTCTTTCTGTTTGTACTCGCCCACAAAGTAAACTACATACATAAAGCTCTTATGTTCATATCCAGCTAAATTACCCAGCATGCAGATAACTCAACAACATGCTAGGTCCAGTGCTGATGCTGAATGTAGCATCCTCCCTGTTTCTCGGTCAGTATTTGACATGGGAACACATGCCTGAAACATTCATATGGCTATTAGCAAAGCAGTTGGGCTTGCCCTTTCTCTGTCTAATCAATAGCAGCACCATATTGTGCAATAAATTACCTTGACCTTCCTCATCCCCTCAACCAGACAGACCCTCCGCAACTTGGTATGCGCAAGGCATCCCTGCTCTTAGCATGCCAAAGGAGTGCGTACCTAAAACTTAACTCCTTCCTGCATTAATCCCCTACTTAAAAAGGAAATTATTTACGGCTCAAAGGTGAGGAATAGTTAAACGTGCGTAGGCAATCCGCCCACTCCGTCTTCTGCAGGGATCAATAGAGGAATTTCCACATATTGATCGACTGTTAGTGAAATAAAGCGTTGGCCCGCGGGTCAGCAGTATTAAATATAGGCCCTGAATATCAGTCAGTCGCTTTATGATTAGAAACTCAAACTCACGATACGCGACACTCAGGTAACTATTAGGCGCCTGACAAAATATAATCTAACCGTTTATCACATCAGAGCACCACGCATTATCCAGTCAAAGCTTTGTATGAAATTGCCACATGGATGCCAATATTACAGTCCATCTCAAGTGTTTGTTTTCTTTAATATGCCGCTAGGTGTATACTCATCATATTACAAGTCCGTACACTGAAATAGATTTATTTCCTTTTATTTTTAAGACATGCTTTTTGAGAAAGTAGTGCTCTCTTCTTCATTTAATCATATCATTTAGTAAAGCCACTGCTAAAATGTACATTTCGCATAATTTAGGAAGAGATTGCTACGATGGCCATAAACGCCAACTAGACACATTTTAATAGGCCAACAATGCAACAGCATAGCCAAAACCTTCGTAACAAATTTGACACGGCAACAGCAAAGTCAGCACTACTTCAATATTAACTCAAAGCCGAATGAGTCCTTATTGAATATCACATGCTTGCTGCTGATTGGCTACAGAGAGCTTCGCTCTGTGAGAGACTGCAGAGCTGGAGGAAGTTCATATTAAGAGGAAATATGAGCTTAAAGGAATCTACAGATGCATTTTTGAACGCTTATGTTTTATTAAGGGCAGTCATACGATGTTATTTGAGCTATCCTGTCAACCTTGCACATTAATATGAGCTTACAGGTGCTGAAACCTCACCAGGTTATTCAGAACGGAGAATGACTTCTCACTAATAATGTAAGGCACTTTGCTTTATTTTTTTTTATTTTATTTTTTTTATTTTGCTAGGCTAACTACATGACAGTCTGAAAAAGTAAAATTTTTTCCATCCAGTGTGTCCAATAAGCCGAGGGCATGTGATGTGCAATAAGGATTAGTGCACTTCTGACTTTGCACTTGGGTTTTTGGTTTGTAAATGTGTTTGCATTTTAAGTTCATGTTAGGTTATAGTACATGTCTTGAGTTACTTACTTGGGTATACACACATACAAAAGTCTTTACACACCCAATGCAATGCCCAAACTAAAGAAGTGATCTTGGGCAGAACTCAAGATTATTATTTCAGAAGGCATGCTTACAAAAGGTGGGAAAAAAAATACAGACTGCATGAAGTACCAGTTGATTTCTGTTATTTATACAAAGTTACTGAGTGAAAAAGATTATTATTATTATTTGTAATTGTAAAAAAAAAAAAAAAAACAAGAAAATAAATGACCAAAAATCACAATATTAATCTGATGACTAATATGATAAGGAAGACATCTCGAGGTTCACAACTCTGGTATCATATCCTTCCGTCGGGTGATGTGCATGTTGCCATGCTCACTACAAAAAAAATGCAAGTGAAAAGCTCGTGAATAGACTCAAATGCATCTAATATTTCTCATTATGGGATTAAAATAAAGAAAAATACACAACTGTTAAGACTGTTTCTAGACATTTTTAATAATTTCAAGCTTAAATTAGTCTTGAAACAGACCTTTCAAATGTTTATTATTGCTTCTTTCAAATATTATTAAGCAAAACAATCTGCCACTATTTCCAGCTTTTTTCCCCCATTCTAGTCTTAAACTTTAATTCATTTCTAGGTAATCTCATGATTAGAAGTATTTTATAAATTCAGCTACATTCAAGATATTGATATGGATATAATCTTGTGTGTCTTTACACACTACTTATTCAAAGCTACTTCAGTACAGTTCATCATCATATCAGAAGCATATGGGTAGGTGTGCATAATTGATCACAATTACCATGAAGCTAATTAGATCTAACTGAGTACTAATTAAGCACCTGTAGTTCTCCTGAATGCTTGCGTTAATGCTCACATATGAGATGCAGTCTTACAGGACAAACAGAACATCATTGCTTTCATCAAAATAGTTTAGTTGTCAGATTTCGGGAAACCGGCAAACACCATGAGAACTGTAGTTATCACGCAGTGAAGAATGTCGCTTATCTATACAGAAAGTAAGGGTCGCATTGTTATATTAGGTCATACGACCAACATTCTTATATCCACTATATACGGTGAACTATCAGACCACTTGATCACACAAACTTGCAGATGTGACTGCGTATACATTCGAAACCTTCAAGTATAAAAGCGGAGTCTTATTAATCTGTAACCTAAGCTTGACCTTTCACCCTCCACCAATACGCATCGAGCGCCATAAAGAACTCAAAGTATAAACGAACACATTATGGTAGTCCTTTTCTCTGTTAATCAGTTCAGCCAACATGCAAGACAAGTAATATCTCATAGATAATATACGGCAAAATATAAGGTGGAGGAATAATAATTAGCATGGATGTTTGCACAAAAACCCTGACATACCCACATAATGTGTGGAAAATCAATCTGTTATGGGAAAAATTGTCACTGTTGTCTCTAGCGATTTCATAATGAGGGGATAACATGAAAGGGTTAAAAAGAAAAGGAAAAAAAACCCACCACCACCACCTCTAACCATCTGCTGTTCCTCTTTAGACCCATGCAGAGGGAGATTAGGAAAGCCAGTTACATCGTGTGCATCAGTTGTGATCTATTTCCTGGTATCAGTGAGCTCACTAGACAGTATTTCGAGGCTTGAATTCCAGCCCATAAGACTGTGACCCCTCCCTACTGCCAGAAGCCACTCAAGTAGGAGCACTGAGACAAACCAGGCACTCTGTAAGCCAGTTTGATTTGGTCCTGGCCAATGTGCCGAAGCCTCATTATTTGGCCTTTGAAATGGTCCCTAGCCATGTTGAGCCTTGAAAAACAATTAGCACAGAAGCAGAAGGTAAATGAACTGTAAAGAAATCATGGCTTGATGACCAAGGCTTTATTTGCGCTCCGTGGAGCAGTGTGTGTGTGTGTGTGTGTGCATGTGTGTGTGTGTGTGTGTGTGTGTGTGTGTGTGTGTGTGTGTGTGTGTGTGTGTGTGTGTGAGAGAGTGACAGAATGTGGAACCGAAACAGGCTCAATTTGCAAGACATGCCATGGGTGTGTAACCAAGCAGGCTGGAGTGAAGCTCCCTAGGCTATGAAATCCATTGACTAAGTCTGCCAATAGAGCTTGCAGAAAACAAAGGAGTCGTATGATCAGCTGAGTGTACGAGTATGCCAGCTCCTGCGAGACTGGATGATGAGTAGGCAATATACTGTGCAGTGGACTAGCAGCCAGTGAGTCTGCACTGGCTCCATGACCCCGTCTCCTCGCACGCTTTCGTTTATCAGCAAACACAACTCTGTGACAGGACACAGGCTCATCTCAGCAGCTCTGAATGATTAAAAGAGCAATCTGACTCAACTCTGCCAGGGGTGCAATTACTCTTCTACCACCTTTCTGTGCCATGTGATGTGCCTCTCTGTACACCAATAGCAGGGTGGGGTGCAGACGGGCATCGTGACAGCCCAGCACATGTCCAGCTCCATGTCAGATAGACTTAGCGAACATCAGCTGAAGATCCCCAAGGCACGTGTTAATTACGCACTTAAGATCCATGACTAGCCTTGGTGAATTGTATTCTCCATTTAGTGTTATCATATTCCTAAAGCTGGTGCAATTACAGCAGTCTTTTAAGAACATTACTTGTCACACTGTACAAGATGATCCCAATAAAACCTTGGCTAAAGTCTATAACAGTCTGTGCGATAATGTTTTCTCCACGTCAGATTATACGATAAAGATCCTCTAATGGTAGACTTGTGATTAAAGAAAATGACTATGTTCTACTTACATCATCATTCAGTCCAGCATGGGCTTGTGCAGTTAACAGGGCCTCATAAACAAAAACATTCCCTTGGTGTAATAGTAAAGATATGCCTAGAGAAAACATGCTTCAGAAAAGTAAAGAAGAGAGTGTGGAGCCCTTCCTGGCTGGGTGAATGTTGATTCTTCAAAGTGAGCTAATAAGTTTTTTTCCCTATCCTTTAGAAAGGGTTACCATGGCATATGAATATATATATATAATTATATATGTATATGTTATTGTTTAGAGCAGCAACCCTTTAGAATTGTCTACATTTCTGCTTAAATATGACCTGAAACATCACCACATTTTCACACAAGTCCTCAAAGT
>JAQLOM010000032.1:11986054-11998192 GCA_030068315.1 Chrysichthys thysi
ACTTTTCATCCACTGATGAAATACAGTGCATACTGTTTTATTTCGATTTAAATGTCCTTTTAATGTTTGAATGAACATTTTTTTTAAATGAAAGCCAAAAAATTCCACGAATAAAAATTCGAGAATCCGTGATGCACTGAACCCGCGAGAGGTGAACCGCAGCATTGCGGGGGTTCACTGTATATATACATATATACACATACATACATACACACACACATATGTATGTACATAAATATTTTTTACATGTGTGTATGTAAGTGTGCTAGAAAGTACGTAGAATTCCTAGAAGGGTCCACTGCCTTGCCTGGGTAAATATTGGGTTTGCAAAACCTTCAACGCTACTTTAACCAGAAATGTTTTTCATCAAACATGACTGGTCACCCAAAAGGAATATCAAGCAAAAACAGCGGTCAACGACCACATACATATCACTTTGAACTTCTACCTTGGTCTCAACAGTTAATCATAAACTTCTCAGCGATATCTGTTGCCGCAGACTTCACAGTGATGTGCATTGCACCACTGGCTTCAGTCCAGCTCATCAAATCACACTTTCTTGCCACGGTCTTGATATGTTCCTGTCATGCACAATGGTGTGTGCTGAATTACAGTAATAGCCTGGTGATTCCCCCCTACTCAGAAAACTCTCACTGGACAATGCACCTAGCACATGACTCACATGACAAGAGAAGTGGCACATAGTTAAATCTGCAGGAATGCATTATATAACAACAACAGTAACCAAATTAACCCGAGCATAGTAAACAAAGCAATGTAGAAAGCTGGAATAACTCGGAATACTATTATTGCCTTTATTATAGCTGGTCTTAAGAATATATGTAGTCACCAGCTTCATAAAAAAATGATGACTAAGCCAAGTAGACTGAAGATTAAAAATATAGTTCATTAAATGATAAATAAGCTGTCTGAGTAATGCCCAGGTAAAGAGCAGGCGTTTTATTATGAATCTCCAGGCTCATGAAAGTTCGTTCTAGCTCATGAACATTTAGTGTATATATATATAAACATTTCTGAGAATTTATTTAAAGCCATGAGTGAACATGGACTATGGGAAGCACAGCACATGCATGACTCTGCCAAGAAGTGCAAATCATCTCAGTCAGTTACATTTTTGCACATACTGTAGTTGTGCAAACAACTTTGACCAAACTTGTTATTGTTGTTGTTGTTATGACCAAGGCGACGCAAAGCGCATAGCTTTAAACCTTAACTATGAGGCATGAAAGCTTTAGACAGCTTAAAGTGAAAATAAAAACTAGGCATTACAACATAAGGACTTATCAACGCTAACTAAAGCACAGTGTTAATAGCGACATTTTTGTTGTCTCAGCGCCACCAGGAATGAGAATGAGAATAAACATGGCGAGGGTTGAAATGTTTACAATGGTCGAGCAGAGAGGAGAGGAGAGGAGAGGAGGAGTAGTGTTTCTACCTCGATATCCGGCAGGTCCTTGCTCAGCATTCTAGCCATTATTTTATTTTATTATTTTTTTTTTTCACGGAAGCGAAACAGCTCTGGGAAAATCAACTAAAATAAAAAACAAACCAAAACACGACGATTAAAAAAAAAAAGCCCCACGCAGTGAAGTCCAGCGAGCTGTGTGGCGTTGTTAAAGCGTCCGGAGCAGCGAGGAGACTCCACCACAGCTCTGCACACACCGCCGCCGCCGCCGCTTTCCTTTCGCTTTCCCCGAGCCGTCCTTCTGTGCTTCCGAGAGCCTGGAAATGAGCCAAAACTAGCACGAATTCACTGTTAAATCAGCCGAATAACGGACACAGGTTCCAAGAAGCACGGGGGCAGAAAGCCTTGCAGTCCCAGGTGGGACTAGGAAAGTTCACCAGCAAACTTTGGACTGTTGTTGTTGTTGTTGTTGTTATACACGGCGGTGATGCGTGTGAACACTGACAGCTCCAGATACTCAGCCTGACTGACACAGCTAGCCGACCATGCGTCTGAGGGTCATTTTAAAGAGAGAGGGGGGGGGGATAAAAAATAAAAAACATACACTGTGATAGTAAAATGTCCTGGAAATCGACACCAAGGCTAGTCACCCCAGGTTGGGAAGTTCACCGTGTTAAAGTCTTATTATAAGTTGAATTTAGCTAAAAGAGTACTCCAGTGTGAGCTGGTATACAGTACAGAGCAAAGATTCTACTTGGACCCAGAAACACTTTGGGGATTTACTTGCTCCTCTGGGGCTTGAGCAAGTGTCAGGTGTGGACATTCATGTCACGGTTTTCTCCCCAGTGCCATTCAGTTTAATCTCTATGGATGTGGATGGATATTTAAACCCCTGTTGAGGAAGCCAGAGGCAACAGTGATGAGGACAAACTCTCTGAGATGACCTGAGGAAGAAACCCTGAGAGGAACCCGTCCTCTGATGGGGGATGCCGGACTGTGGGGCTGGAAATCCTTAGGTTCCTGTGGGACAACTGTGGAGTAGAAAGTCCTAAGTAGAGGTCGTACGATGCGATACGAGTTTTTCTTTTCCAATACCTTCATATCTTGAGTATCAACCTTTATTAATACTCCTGAGACCCGAAGTTCAATGGCGTGTGCCTTGTCCTTTCTCCTCCCTGTTTCTCTTTTTTCGTAACTCATAACTATTCAACTTGATCGTTGTCTCCAAACAGGAAGAAGTTTGGCAAAAGAGTGATACCAAATGGTCCTCATATGAGGATCTTACAAGGAAATACACACAATTTAGTTTGAGGGAAAATGTGATGTCCTCTCAGGAGGAAATTGGGGTCTCAGGAGGATATTTTGGGGTTTTTTCATTGAAAACGACTAACTTCCAAAGAAGGTTGTTGGTTTTGTGTACACAGGTGAATACGTAGCTAAAAAGATGACTTATGAAAAAAAAAAACAGCAGCTTTGTTTATTAGGTTGATCTCCATTATTAGGTTAAATATCCATCCATTCTTTATCTATAACGCTCATCAGTCAGGGTCATAGGGAAGCTGGGTCTAGTCTCAGGTGATTTCAGGGAGTAGTTGGGGAACCGGCGATGTTTTGTAGAGCGAACACAGTATAGAGATTAAATATCATAAAATAAATCCTAACCCAAACTATAGTCATTTATTTTATATGATTTTTTTGGCATCTTCAGACTCTATTTTTCCCGTTAAAAACAATCTTTTCCCTTTGTGATAGAATCAGATCAAATAAAACGTTTGTTGCCATTAACCAATCCTTTTTTTTTTTTGCCTCGATACCGATCCTGGCTATCAGATTAGTGCCATCTATAGCAGTAAGTGTGCTGAAACCAAGTTGTGAGCATCATGGTCTATGATTATGGTAGAAGTCTTAGGTACAATTCAACACTATACAAACAGTTTCATTTGCGGCTTATAACAAATGATGACCAGATTTGCTTAATAATAATGCCTTCTTCCATCCATCCATCCATTATCTATACTTATCTGTCAGAGTCACAGGGAAACCAGAGCCAATCCCAGCTGACTTTGGGCGAGAGGTAGGGTCATATAGATAAATAATCATTCATACTCACATTGACAACTATGGGCAATTTAGATTAGCCATATGATCAGTTTTAAATAGCAAGGGGCAGCATGGTGACACCTGAGCTCAGGTGCAGTTTCTATGCATGTTCTCCTTGTGTCCATGGGGATGTTCTTCATGTTCTTCAGCGTCCTCCAGTTTCTCTAGTTTCTTCCCAGATCCAAAAGAACATGCCATGCCATAGGTGGATTGGCTGTGCTAAATTGTACTTGGTATGAGCCAGTGCATGAATATGTGTCCACGGTGCCCTGTGGTGGACTGGTTTCCCCTCCAGGGTGTATTCCCACCATATGCTCAGTGGTCCTTGGACAGAACCCTCATCAGGATAAGATGAAATTTGTAAGCTTGTGAAACAAATGTCATAGTGCAATCTGCAAGAGTTGTTGATAACCATCCATAATCCCAAACTGGATGTACACAGATAACAACAGATGCAGTTCCCATACATATTAGCTTTCAAATGATTCATGGATACACAGTGTTTCAGATTCAGGTAGATTCCTTGACAGTTATACCTTACACATTGCACATCCATTCATCCATCCTCTATCCCACGTGTCCTTTAAGAGTCATGGGGAAGCTGGCGCTGACTTCAGGCGAGAGGTGGGGTACACCCTGGGCAGGTCACCTAACTATCACAGGCCAACACAGAGACAAACAGGTATTCATGCTCATATTCACACCTACAGGCAATTTCAAGTAGTCACTTGACCTAATGTGCATGTCTTTGGGGTGTGGGAGGAAACCAGAGCACCTGGGGGAAACCCCCAAAGGAAGAACATCCAAACTCCAAGCAGAACGGCTCCAGTTGATCCGCAGGTTTGAAGCTCCTTTCTATGAGGCGACAGTGCTAACCTCCCGGCCGCCCACACATTGCACATTCACCTGTGATTCACCGTTAGTGAATATTGATCCAGGGTTTCACAATTAGGCTGCATCTATGCTGAGATAACAGAAGCTGATTGGCTGTTTGAGCAGTCATACACAGATAGCTGTTAATTTCCCATGCTCTGGATAAGGTTTCTATCTTGTAAGTTGCCAGTGAGTGACTTGTCATTTAAGATAACATGTCGTTTTTTTTTTGGAAGGTTAAAATTTGCCTTTGTCAAAATATTTTCATAATTTGAAAAAAAAAAAAAGCTGATAAGTTGCCAACTTACTGCCAGCTACCCAGATATGCGTAGTTTTATTCTGATGATGCAGCATAAATGTAGCCTTTGAGTTATGTTAATGGATGTGCAGCCTCGAGGTTGGACCGCATGCCCTTATGAGCCACGATGTATACGGGATGATATCATTCATGTTTAATTTGTTTTTCAGCAAATTTCCCAAATATATGGACATCGAAATGTTTCCAACTAATACTCAAAGTTTGCAATGACCTCAAGTCAATATTTTCTTCTGTAACCTTTTATTTTTACTGAAACCTAATAAATATGTAGACTGCGTTTCTGTCCTCGGAAACATGATTGCTAGTATAATCATCCCAACTGTAGAATATTTCGTTAATAATATTCAACAGGCTTTCAAGGATGGCATTGATTTCTCTCCCTGACTCTCTTCAGAAGGACTGTATTGTGCAAATTGTATATTAATAATGACTTCTTCTTCTCAGCATAAAAGTGAATTTACAAAGATGGCGTTGCCATTTATACTTTAGCTGTGATTCTTTGTAGCTGCATGCAGTTCATCTTTATTAATTTGGGTGTCCTAAATTCAGAATAAAATCTGTTGTGAATATTTGGGGGAAACAGAAAGCACAAATAAATATAGCTAAATATTTACAGGCTAAATAGCTGTACAATGTGTTTGAGGATAGCCTGGATATGTCTTTCTTGATTAATGTAAAGTTTTAAGAGTACAAATCATGTCTCCATGTTTACATGAAAATATGCTATTTAATATATTAAAAAGTCTAAAGTTGTAACAAAATTATCATTCATTGCATGAATTATCTAGATTGAGGTTTAGGATTTAATTATTTAGCCATGCTTAGTGTTTCTTAATAGTTTTACTGATATTTGTAGCAATTTTTTTAGCAATCATCAGGCTTTCTTTATGGTAGTAAATAAATAGGATTATAAACATTATGAAACTGATTCAGTGGCTTATTATGCTTTATTGCATCAATACAGAAGTGCCCATAATAGTGCTTGAAATCATGTGATGGCACAATAGTGCATTTAAAATAGTTACCTGTGAATAAGCTATATGCCACCAGATCCCGTTCCGCCTCGATCCTTTTCGCATGTTGAGAACAATCTCGGTCTTAATGTCATTATTCCCTTCTCTTTAAGATTGCATGTCACTGAGTCAGTGAAGTTCTCTGCATATTTTTAAATAATTCCTCATTATTACTTGGAAACGAGAACATTTTTAATCAAGTCATTCAAATTTTATTACATTGCACATTTCAGGACTTCATCAAACTAATTGAGTCCTTTAGCCCATTTTCTACTAGTCTACGTGATGAAACCTGTCCCTGAATTATGACACTTACAGGAACTACCCATCTATCCTCTGAACAGTACTTTCACCCAGCTGAAAATGAAAACACCGCCCGTAGCTTTACATTTCAACTTCTGGGGTGGAGAAATGAATTAGGAAGAATTGGCAATTTTTCTCACACCTCCTTTGAAAATCGGCAGTGTGTCAGCCCCGAGACAATCATCAGCACCGATAAATACCGACTATCTGCTTATGCAGAGTGTTTGCCTATTATCTGCTGGACTATTTAAACACTCTTAATTGGTATCCATCATTATTTTACTTCAGACAATAGACACGAATAATGTTTGAACTCCGTGTACCCTGTTTGATTTTTTTTTCATTTACCTTTTACAGTTTTATTTAAAGTTTGAGATTAACCAAAATTGTATTAATTGCACAGCAACATTAGAACCAAAGCGTTAGCTAAGATATAAACAACATTTAGACTTCATTGTTCTATAAACCCAGCGTGTTTGATAATGATATTTATTTATTATGCATTGAGTGCTGGACTTCCAAGTACTCAGCTTTGATTCGAAGGTGTTGCACACTGTTGTGAACGGTGCTGTCGAGGCAGCACTGTGTCTCTGAACCACAAAATAATGAGCATAACCAGCACGGCCTCTGTTGCATACAGCACCTACCACTGACTTCTCTACACAGACCGTGGTCTAAGGATGATTGTATAGTTACTATATATGAATATATCTGCTTGCTGTTTCATAATGGGTGAATTACGTGAGAAATTGGGAACTAACTCATTTTAAATTAAGAAACGGTCTTGGATGGATCTGCCCTCTTTTATGTGCGATGATTCCTCCCAGAAGTGGCCATTTTAAAACTAATAAGCCTGAACATTTTTCCTATCAATAATGGATGACATTTACGGGTAGGCTATGGGCGGAAAATCGCCCTGGGATGCGGCTGCTTCCCCTCACTTTATTTGGCTGTGTGACAGGATCCATAACCCGCGCTGAGTCCCATCAAATGATGGCGGATGAAGTGTCATCTTGCCTCTCGATGCCTTTGAGAAGTTTCACCTCTGCAGGGAACTGTCATCAACCTCCCCTCCTTCTCTCTCTCTCTCTCTCTCTCTCTCTCTCTCTCTCTCTCTCTCTCTCTCTCTCAGCCCCCATCAAGTTACTGATACAATCACAGGCTGGTTGAGCTGGCATATCCTCAGCAGGTGAGCTGGTTCCCTTTGTGTCCCTGTACATTTAGCACCTCTATGTCCTGCTCACCTGGACAACATCTTCTCCGTGTTTGTCTGTGTGTGGGTGTACGCACGTGTCGTTTATTTGTCCCCCCTCCACACACACACACACATACACACACACAAAAATCAGTCCAGTTTGTTCCATAAAGAATATGACCTTTGAAATAATGTGTTTATATACGAATATAAATTAGTATATTCAAGAAATAACCTTTAAGCAGTATTATAGTCTCATCTAAACCTGTCCAGTCCAATTCTGTGTTAATCTGGATGAACTATGGTGAGCTTTAAATGCATTGATCATCATTATGATATTTAATACAGAACATCATGTTGAATTTAGTGTAATGTGTTATACAGTACATTTGGGTAGTATGCTAATTCGTAAGTTGTTAAAAATTTCTTCATATTATGCTACATTGATACCTACAATGATTAGTCATGTCCTAAGTGACGTATCATGGTACATGCAACGTTTATGTGCAAAGCTCAAAATCTATATTTACGTGTAAATTATTATTTCATCCTCCTTTATCAGTTCCACTCTCTGGGCTAATTGAGCTGTAATCTAATTGGTCCAGTGACCCTTTACATAATGAAATGTTATCAAAGCGATCTGTCGGTGAGTGGCAGCCAACAGATGTTGTGTTTCAGTGGAGTAATCAGTCATCGATTGCTGGCCTTCAGTCCATCACAATTACCTTGATTTGTGCAGTTCAGAGTGGTGTGTCCCATCGTCCTGAGTGAGTCTGTGGCCCCCACCGATCAATACTCACCTCCAGCAGCCCTCTGCTCTCTTCGGACTCATGCGCGTATTAGCTCAGATGCTCTGGGAGGGCACTTTCTCAGGTATACAGGCTGATCAGTGCCCACAGGCCACAAAACGCATCTTTAGGTTCATCCTGTTCACGAAGAAGACACATGGGCGAATCTAGAGGTGTATTTCTATTACTGTTGTTCTGTAGAAGCCTTTCTTTCTTCATGAGTGTCTCTCAAATCCCTAGACTGTCATAAATGCTTTATCCTTCAAGTTCAATGGCTTTCCATTTGGCGCTCTGGACAATAGACGCTGGCTGCTAAAGAAATCAATAAGAGACAATAAAGAATTCATGCTAGCTGATATGATGTAATCTCTCATTGTTACCTGGATAATATCTAAAGGCTACGTGACTTCATCGCCCAGGACTTCTTTGTGCCGTCTTTCTGTCTGTCAGCTTCTGTCTGTCAGGGAGGCAGGAAGGCTGCGTGCGTGGTGAGACAGAGTACGGTTCATCTGCTCTTTCTCATTGGTTTCGTCAGCGGAGCCTTGCAAGTGAAATAATTAGATCAAACAATAGGATTAGAGCTTATTGCAATATAAGAGGCTCCTGCAGCTGGGTCTGAGTTGCGCTGCTGAAGAGTTGATCTCTCCGGATGACAGAATGGCACTTCATCAGTAATTTTGGTCAGAGCTCTATCTGCCCTCAGCAGGACGCGCGAGGAACAAAAGGGGCAGACGGGCTCCGATCTTTGTGATGAAAATATGGGTGTATCCGCGGTAATGACAGAGCATCGCATATAATCACAGAATTGTTTTCAACTCTTTATTATATTGAATTTTCCAAACATGACAAGCAGACTAATAAGGATCAAGTAAGCAATATTTTATTAACAATAATAATAATAATAATAATAATAATAATAGGGATTTTTTTTTCTCGTTTGTTCACAAAACAAGGAGCATCTCCATGGCCTTGTGGCTGCAATACACACCAATAAGGTCAGACAGGATTTAACTGTGGGCTTAAATGTTTTATTTATAGACTCAAATATCATTACAGCAGTCCATCAGGGAGCCCACAGGCTGTTGGCAATAAAAATGGCATCTAATTAACAAAGAGCACAGTAATGGAAGCTGTATTCAACACTCACAACACATTTATATTTCACAAATTCACTCCAGGCTATTTACTTTTCTTGCACTTTTCGAGAACTCATGAATCTCTCATGTTCGACCACATTAGTGAACCACAACCGAATGGTCGTTTTTAACTTTAGGACAATCAGCTTCTCTGTGGTTCGGTTCAAGTACAACAGATCCTTACAAGATTTGCTATTAGGACGTGCACTTAAGAGTGTACCGACCTCCATCCATTTTAAATAACGATTTACCATTTTTGCAGGAGGCGTACTATACGTCCACACGGACTCACACACAGAGACACGCATCTGTACACACAGCACACACACAGCACAATCCCAGTACACGGCAGCTTATAAACTCCGGTGTTTGGAGTTGCAGGACATTCCTGCCAAGCAACCCGCGCTCTGGTGCAGAACAGCAGATTAGCAGAGAGTGGAGAATCTTGGCTGCTACCATGATGAAACTTCATGGAAATAACCTGCAACATTTGCACTTTGGGTGGAGAAAACGCTTGCCCTTCCCTTCATCTAGCCACCTGCTTCGGCTCTCTTTCTGCATTGTTGGATAAAGAAAACAAAGTGTCTTCTCCCACACACTGTGTCCTCACACGAACCCCACGTGCTGCGTATAAGAAATCTATCAGCTATTGCCAATATTTCTGGGAACAGCCTCCCTCAGTCCATTCTTAGCTTCCTCGAATTTCCTCTTGATCCCTCCTATACCGCAGAGACCAAATAAACATTAATTATAAATTAGCCAGCTTGGGCTGCTGCCAAAAAGATGGACAGCTCTTGCAAATACTCCAAAATGAAGTGTTATTCTTAACTGCAGGTCAGTGTGAAACTCATGTGTCAGCTGCCATAACTGCTAATTAATTCTGCTCGCAAACTAAGCCGTCGACAGTCTCCATCTGCCGGTGTTTAACCTGGCAAAGAGCGATGGGTCGTTTTGTCATGCTCTCATTATGACAGAGTGCTCACCTGTAATTACGACTTTAAACAGAACCAGGGAAGATTGAGTAACTTTTATACCTCTGTGCTTAGTTTCCTTTTATTCCTTTCGAATTGGAGAAAGAACGACAAAGGGCTCAATTCTGGCGTTAGAGCAGCCCTGACAGTGATGTACTGAGTAACGTGGTGCATGAACAAATCAGCAATATCGGGTAATTCAACAGTTCTAAGGTAATTCAGCTGCCTATTTGTGTCAGGGATGCGTTTTTCCCCCTTCAGTCCATCTACAGCATGTTCAAAAGCAAACGTGGGAAAAACACCCAGTAATTCCCTCACACCTAGTATGCGATGATGATGAAGACGATGACGATGATGGTGGTGGTGATGATGATGATGATGACGACAATGACGATGGTGATGATGTCAGCCACCCAACATTAAGTTTAGCCACTGTAACATCTTGGCCTGAAAGGACATCACGCTCATGTATCATCCATAATGCAATACTAAATATGCTTGTTCCAAATGGCTGCCTGCTGTCTGTGGCCTGGATCAAGGCCGGCTGAGCTGAATCACAGTGTTCAGGACT
The DNA here is from genome assembly GCA_030068315.1 of Chrysichthys thysi. Taxonomy (NCBI): domain Eukaryota; kingdom Metazoa; phylum Chordata; class Actinopteri; order Siluriformes; family Claroteidae; genus Chrysichthys; species Chrysichthys thysi. The sequence goes on from JAQLOM010000032.1 coordinate 11,996,750, forward strand.
CAAATAGATAGATGGATAGATAGAGAGAGAGAGAGAGAGAGAGAGAGAGAGAGAGAGAGAGAGATGAGTTCGACAGTGCCACTATCCACTCAGGTGATGTTGACTGGGGAACTCCACTTCCTCTCAGTGCTATGCTACTACACAGACATGAATAGATGAATGAGACAAGAGGCTATACTTCTGAGTCATATCAAATACACACAGTTGGCAAAAAAAGAAAAAAGCACATGAATGAGAGATGTAAGTTTCATCGAGGTTGAAACCATAGCTAGAAATCCTAAACCTTACTTTAGTGCATTTCGTATCGAAATATATTCAGAAATCTTTGTGGATTTTTTTTCTGGCCCTTACATCTACTGTACCTGGGGGCCCCTAGAATTGTCCCAATGTTGCATGTCACTAAAGACAACCCAGCGTAGGCTATAATTTACAGTAAGGCCACAGTAACGACATTAACAGTATTCATAAGAGAGAAAGAGGGAGGAATTCTATTGTCGAGGCAAGTGAAGATCATACTGGCTGCCTGCACACCAGCGGGTCTCTAATGTAATATTAGAATTTGAATCTACAATCCCTTTTCTCTCTCGCCGGCTCTTTCTTTCACCCTCAAAGCAACCCTCGTGGTGTTACAATGGGAAGCAGCTTCTTCTGTCGCTCTTTGCACATGGTGAAACCATTCACACACCAGCAAGCTTCTCCTCAGTGTCTTGCGACTCAGTAGATAACAGGAGTCTGGGGCAAGCGTGTGGACGGCCCTGCTTTGCATTTGAATGCCACACCAGAAAACGTCGCCGGATTTGTCACCGTGGCCAACAAAGTGGAACAATCAGGAGACCGTACACAACAACCTTACTCTAATGGGATAAACAAATCCATTTCGAACGATACCACCTGAAAGGCCTTTCTAGACATTAAGATGAATTAGAAACTCCACTTAAAAGCAATCAAGTACAATCAAAGGCGCTTGTTGGTTTTAATCATTTCTCTTTTAATGGCAGAACGTCCCGTTCGTTGTCACGTGGTTAGGTTTTAACCCGCTGCAACAAAACTGAATGAAAGGACAAATGACAAATGTATGAAGAATAATAAGCAAATTCATTTTTTCCCCGTCTATAATGACTAATTTAAAGCTATTACAGGAGTGTGGGTGGGATATTTTATCTCACTACATCATGTAAAATATTAGGCATGAGAGCAGCAAAGTTTTCCCAGCTAATGAACATTTCTGCATTAAAATGCGATCAAGGACATGCATCCTATTTCATCACAATGAGCCTCATTTAGGGATGAAGTGAATTGGTAATAAAAGTGACCTGACTGTGCAATAAGATCTCTCCGAGCCCAGAGGCAGAACTGGAACGATCTTGTGCTGGTACTGATTATTCCTGATCAGTAATGCTGAGAGAAAGAGAAACAGAGTGTGTGTGTGTGTGTGTGTGTGTG
>JAQLOM010000032.1:12086857-12100599 GCA_030068315.1 Chrysichthys thysi
CCCCCCCCCCCCCCCCCCCTGTGGAGAAGGCAGATGAACTCAACAAAATTCTTCAACCGGTTTGACCAGCCCATAGCCTCCACACCCACACCCTCACTACAGCCCCCTATCCTTCCTTCCACAAACCGCCCTCCCCCCAACATCGTGGCACTCTCTTCCTCCCCTCCCCCTCCCCTCCCCCTCATCCCAGTCCATCTCAGTGTCACAGCAGACAAGGTCAGGGGACAACTGAGGAAGCTTCGCTCCAGGAAGGCAGCAGGCCCAGACAAGGTTTGTCCTCGGCTGCTGAAGACCTGTGTGGCTGAACTCGGGGAGCCCCTACAAAGAGTCTTCAACCTCAGTCTACGACTGGGGAGAGTGCCCGCCCTCTGGAAGACATCCTGCATCATTCCGGTTCCAAAAAAGAACCGGCCTAGCGAGCTGAATGACTACCGACCGGTGGACCGGACATCACATCTGATGAAGACTCTGGAGTGACTCTTCCTCAGCCTCCTCAGGCCACAGGTACAACATGCTCTGGACCGTCTACAGTTCGCCTACCAGACAGACGTCTGTGTGGAGGATGCCATACTGTACCTCCTGCACCGATCCCACTCCCACCTGGACAAGGAAAAAGGCACTGTCAGAATTATGTTCCTAGATTTCTCCAGTGCCTTTAATATGATCCGGCCCTGTCTGCTCCAGGAAAAACTGTCCAGAATGCGGGTAGACCCCTGCCTGGCTGCCTGGGTTTATAACTACCTCACTGACAGACTGCAGTACGTCAGGATGAAGGACATCACTTCAGACACTGTAGTGAGTAGCACTGGAGCACCACAGGGAACTGTGCTGTCCCCTCTCCTCTTCATCCTTTACACCTCAGACGTCTGCTACAACACTGAATCGTGCCATATTCAGAAGTTTGCGGATGACACATGGGGTGTATCAGGGATGACCAGGATGAGGAGTACAGGAGTCTGGTGGGGAACTTTGTAGCCTGGTGCCATACAAACCACCTACAGCTCAACCCCTCTAAAATCAAGGAACTGGTCATAGATTTTGGGAGGTGCAGACCAAGTCCACGACTAGTTCAGATCATTGGAGAGGACATGGAGTGGTCAGCACATACAAGTACCTGGGGCTGTGGGTGGACAACAAACTGGACTGGGCGAGCAACACACAACAACTATATAAAAAGGGCCAAAGTAGACTGTACTTCCTGAGGAGGCTGCGGTCCTTCAACATCTGCAGGAAGCTACCGTGGATGATCTACCAGTCGGTGGTGGCTAGTGTCCTTTTCTATGCCGTGGTGTGCTGGGGGAGCAGCTCAACTAGGCTGGACAAGCTAATCAGGAGGGCAGGCTCTGTGGTCGGAATGAAGCTGGACACTCTGGTGATGGTGGCAGAGGACTCTGGACAAACTGCTGGCCATTATGGATAATGCCAGGCACCCTCTGCACACTGTTATAAGTAAGCAGAAGAGTATGTTCAGCGACAGGCTGCTTCTCCCCAAGTCTAGGACCAACAGACTTAAGAACTCCTTTGTCCCACATGCCATCGCACTGTACAACTCCACGCTGGGGGCGAGGGCGAGGGGGAACAGGGGGACAGAAGAGGATGGGGAGAAACAGGAACAATGGAAAAAACACTTACCGGATAATCAAACACTCTGACTGCGCAACAGACTTTTTTCCCTTTCATAATATATAAACATTATCATTATTTATCATCAGTATCCATCATATCTATCAGCACTCTGTGTCTCTGTGTGGTTTTTGCTGCTACATTCTGTTTTTTCCTCCTCTTCATTGTGCCCCCACCCCCACCCCTTCTTTTTAAATGTAAGATGCCGGTGTTCTGCTACTGGAAACCAAAATTTCCCAGAAGAACCTTCCCAAGGGATTAATAAAGACCTATCTATCTACCTACCTACCTACCTACCTACCTACCTACCTATCGATCTATCGATCTATCGATCTATCTACTTTATATTGTGTAAAGTGCAGGTTATTTTGTGTTATGTTTTTTTACTTATGGGGAAACCCGCTTTGAAATACGAGTGCTTTGGATTACAAGCACGTCTCCGGAACGAATTAACGTTTGCAATCCAAGGTTCCACTGTACTTGGTTAGAAGAGAAAACAAATGAATTCTTGTCGGATTTACATCCTTTTTTTACATAAGAGAGCATAATATATACACTATATGGGCAAAACTGTGTGGACACCTGACGATAACATTCATATACAGTATGCTTGTTAGTCATCCCTGTTCAGATTGAGTTCCCCTTTGCTGTTATAAAAAGCTTCACTCCTCTAGGAAGGCTTTCCACTGGATTTTGGAGTGTGGCTGTGGGGATTTGTGTTTATTCCACTGCATGAGCATTAGTGAGGTCAGGCTCTGGCGTTGGATGAGGAGGCCTGGGCGCAGTCAGTATTTCAGTGCATCCCAAAGGTGTTCAGTGTGGTTGAGGTCAGGTCTCTGTGCAGGACACTCAAGTTCTTCCACTCCAACCTCAGCAAACCATGTCTTCATGGAGCTTGTTTAATGCACAGTAGTACTGCCATGCTGGCACACGTTAGAGCCTCTTAGTCCCAGCGAAACAAAACCGTAAAGCTACAAAATACAATGACATCCAATTATATGCTTCTAATTGGTGGCAACAGGCTGCAAAAGGACCACATACAGGTGTCACAGTCACGTGTCCACAAACTTTTGTCTCTATAGCGTATTATTATTTATAACAGGGCATGTTGTTTTCTTGATTAATAAAGAAATCAGGTTCCAACAACCTTTTCTGCAAGTCGTGTTCTTGAGACTGTCTTCATGACACTCAACAATGCAAAGACTATATTTTTGTTTTTATTTTTAAAAGTATTTTTATACAAACTCTCATATAACTGAAATTTTCTAATACAAAAAAAGCCCCTTTTAAAATAGCAGCAATTCAATCAACCGGCAAAAACTGACTATAATATTCATCATTTGTTTCTGTTTGTGACTCTGTATACCTGTAATGTCTTGCTTAAGCTTAAAAAAAATCCAAAGAATATTAAAATTACATGTTTATATATTACTAACTCACTGATTCCCCAGTGGCTTCGCTCACTGAGGGCAAGGGGAAAAATAAAATGCAGTATTTATAAAATAAGTTTGTTAATTACCAATTTCACTTTTCAACAAACAGTAGTTGTACATCATTTCCGTTTCAAACGCGAAAAGAATTTTATATATTTAGATCCAAGTTTTCTTAAATAATTACTTACCAAATAGGTGTTTACTTCTTTTCAATATCTCACACAAATAAGAACAATTCGTAAAGACGATATAAAAATGGCGTCCACAAACAAAGGATTATATATATATATATATATATATATAGAGAGAGAGAGAGAGAGAGAGAGATATGCAGAATTCCTAAGTTTCCCCATTGTTAACTTAGTTTCAGTATAAGGTTTGAGGATGTCTGAATAATTCATTGCCTCACAAACATTCTTTGAAGCATTTGTCAAATGCTTATTCTTTCCATCGTTTTTTCCCTCTCTTGAGTATAAGGAACCTCTCCCTGTCAGAGCTGACAAGAGAACGGAGGAGGATAAACAGTGAAAGCACAGACAGACTTGGGTATGAACATGTCATGACCTGGAGCCATTTACTAAATTTGATTTCTCCGGGAAAACGGCAGTGTGTGAGTCATTATGCAAATAAGATGTGTGATTCTAGGTCATAAATCAACTAAAAAAAAAACAAAAAAACGCTGAATTTGGGGCACAAATTGCCGCTGCCTCAAATTACCACCGCTTTGCTACCCGAACAAGAGTATAAGTAAATTATTAAAGCCCAATAATCCAACAAATAAATATTAAAGAACAATATAGTTTCCTACAAAGGATAAAAAAAAAAACTTCTCTCATCACAAACAGCAAACAGGTAGTGAGAGTGACCCATTAATGTCTCAGCGAAAGGTTACGTATGATAAACCGGAGTTAGACTGAGGAATTGTGATGAGTGCTTATTATGGGCCCTACTGATGATTTAGCCGGATATATTTTGTAACATGCTAACGTGATTCCCTCGACACTCTGATGGAGGCTTACACAAACTCTCTTTTTCAGATGTATGCTATCTTAAAACCTCACCCTCTGCACTACCATCAGATATTTAAAGCATGCAGACCACCACAGAAACCACGGCACTGACCGGAGCTATTGCCAGAGTTAAAGCATGCAACAGTATAGACACTATAGGTGGTTTTCCACAGTTAGTGAGGATTTGTTCTGAAATTCCACAAATTACTATTCAAATCACAAACATAACGCCAGGTTTAAGTGTTATTCTGTCATGTCCACTCCTGCACCCAGGCCACCAGCCCCTGTTCTCTTGGCACCTGACACACCCTCCACAAGTACTTTTACGCACTGTTCACCCTCACATCCACTTCCTGACTCCATTTCCCATGAGTACCCGCCTACTCACAGCATGGCCGACACAGACACAGACATAGAAATGGCCTCCGATTCCCATGTGCACGTGGACATAGATGACGTGGCCGACTTCATCCCGATGCTCAGAATTTCTGGACGTCTACAATTAACTCTCGCCCTTTAAGGACTTGCCATGTGTGTGTTTGTGACTGCCGAACCAGCTTATTCTCGTGTTTGCTTTCATGGTTTTGATCTCTATCCTGTTCACTTGGTTTTTGATACTGTCTCTGAAACTCTGTTTGTACATCGGGCGACCTTTGCCTGTTCCTGGATTAAGTGTTTGCTCTGCGTTTTGGTGCCTCTTCCTTATTGAGAACTTTAATAAAACTCTGAACCACATTTGCATTCTGTCTGCCTGCATCCATCATCCTGACATATTCAGTAGTTCTGTGAGGGCTGCCTAAAACAGAGACATATCTCAGTTATGAGCCATTTTGACCTTGAGCTTTTCTGATCTAAACATTTTTCAGGCTGTGTCGGCTCAAGTGACGAGAATCAGCAAGTTTACTGCCTTTGTTTGATAAATTAAAAGTTTATGTTTTTTCTGTCAATATTACGTATATAACTAGAGTGCATTTCCACAGAGAAAATGCAAAGTGTGCTTGCTCAATGGTGCCATGTGCACTAATGAGTCAGACTATAAGAGACTCACTCTTGGACACTCTCTGCATTGTTTTGTCACCTCTCGTGTGTAAAACTGTCAAGCCTTTATTATTGTCTGTGTTCACGTCCAGGTTTTGACCCTTTTGGCCAGTCACTCGGTTCTTGTATATGTCAGCGCATTTCGACTCTGAGCTGAAAATACATCCAGATTAAAGTGACTTTATGAATCCAAGGACGAACATGTACGACTCGGAAACGTGTAAAGCCCGAAGTGGCCGCTCAGCTCGCTTACCTGAAACATAATGTTGTGATTAAAGCCGCCCCACGGCTCCATGTTTGTGTTTTTGCCTCCTTCCGATGCCGACATTTTAGCCCCTAATGTAACAACACTACAACACAAAGCTCAACAGCTGCATGACTAAAACGAGCCGACACAAAGACACAAACGGTCACCAGACTGCATTTCCACAGAGAAAATGCTAAGCTAAAGAACTCCTCAAGGTCCTAGAGAGCAGCGGATTTTACACGGAATTGGGCAGAAAAACACACAAAAGGCTCCTCAAGGTCCTAGAACCAGCCGTATTTTCATGGGATTTCGCAGAAAACAGGGAATACCGGATGAACGACAAGGAATAACGAAACCATTTGAACAAGCCATCATGACCAGATTGGCACGGACGTCTCCGAGTTGGAACAGTGTCTCTAGCTCGAAAGCCCTAGGAGGAGTAGAGGGCCGAAAAAACGGGTGAAGTAATAAAACTAAGTTTTATTATTTTTATTATTAAGAAGAACAAATGTGTGCCTGCATAGCAAGCACACTAATTATGACATTATTACTTAGTTAATAGTATCGTCCTTTTAAAGCCAACACAACGTTCTGTTTTTTTCTTTCAGCACAGAATACATCAGAGGAGACAGCATGTTGAGTAAGACACTTCTTGTGTTGACGGTTATTTTTATGACAAAGTTCTGAATCAACTTGTGAGCTGTACGTGTAGCCAAGGAATGCTTGGTCAGCTTGTCCGTCTAAACGACTACATGTTTTCTTTTCAGTATTAAATTAAAAAATGTCATTGATAATTCAAAAATACAAAGTAGTTAATTATATGCAGGATGCAAAAGAATGGTTTCATGACCTCAGTTTAGTTTAATTTATCTTGTATCACATTAAGCTGTGGACACAAGTAACTGTTGGCACACAATACATATAAAAAAAGCTAAATAATATGAGGTGATGGGTCGAGTGCTATTTTATAAGCTGGACGCCATTCGGTATTGTAAAATAAAACCTAAGTGATTATTTTGATGACTCAAACTAGGACAATTCATGCAGCGATATACTGGCAACATATTATATTCCTATTAGGTTTTACTTCAATGCTTGCCATCTTCTCGATAATTTATTAATGCGTTAGTCTCAGTTATTTTCACATTAAAATTTTCTCTTGCTTTTTCCTTTGCTACAACAATGGGGGAAAAAAACATTATTTCCTTCTTCAGACTGTATTTCTCGTAATATATTACTAAGTGCTTATGTTTAAAGGTGGTGGTCAAGATTTTATTGGAATACCTTATCTCTGGAGCTTCTACTCAAGAAAGGTCTGACAATTTAAGACCCCATGAAGGTGATTTGCATATTCTGAATGGTGCACCAAGATAACTGATTCAAGCCTGTGTACTCAAACTCAAAAATGAAAAATATACCCAGATATCCCCACGTTAATCCTGATGCAACATTTCAACCTGAAATGCTGACTTAAGCCACCAACTGAATATGGTCCTATAAGTCTAATAGTTAAGCTTATTTATTAAGAATATTTAATACAAAGGATTTAAATGTTCCTGTGCGCAAAATGTGAATGGTTTAACAAACAATGCAGTGCTGCTAGTAAAGTTGCTTGGAAAATAATGCAGATGAGTGCAGATGGGAGCCTGCTTGTGTCAACAAAGATTTTAAAGCAGGCCCAGACTAGGACAGTCAATCCTCTCATCTACGGACACCGCATTAACGGATTTCGGATGCAACTGACAAATCCCTGACGAAAGAGTCCAGTAGTTCAGCAATTGTCCGCTAGGCGGCAGTGGCTGTATGCTTCTAGTTGCTTACAAGCCTTGGTTGAGCTGTGGTCGTTGTGAAGCTATACTGTTTTTTCGGTGATTATTTGGTGTTTTTCATTGTTTTTCAGCCCAGTGCCATCATTATGCCACCCAAAGATAAGTCTAGTGGTAAAAGAAAGTGTGTCAATCTTAGTATTGACCAGAAATTAGAGCTCATTAAGAAGTCTGGTGTTTCTGAGGAGTATGGTGTGAACACACATAAGGGAAATGACATTTACAATTGTATTTACATATTTATTTACATTATGATTTAATGTACTTCCCTATTTATGTTGGTCGTTATGCTGCTTGTCATGTGTACAGTACTTGGGTAGCACTTTTATGGACCTTAGTGGTGTTTTTCCTTGTATTTCCACTATTTTAACCCCCCCCAACACACACACCCTTCACATCATTGGACTATTCACATCAATGGACAACCTCTCCCCCAATTAGTCCGTTAATGAGAGGATGCACTGCAATTCCTTTCACCATTTCATTCTTTTTCTTGCAGAGATCTGAAATAATGAAAGAGTATCCTATATGTATCCTGCGCTTTCTCTGCTTAAAACTCCAGCTAGCGAGACACTAATAAAATGGCTTAAAAAAACCCAACTATGTACTATGTTTCAAGGAAACCACGGTGCCAAAATGATGATTAGGTACATACCTAAAAAGCGGCAAGTCCTGCGTACCAGAGGGTTGAGGTAACAACAGTCCCCAGTCGCAATGGTCTTCTTTCGACTATCCAGATCTTTTGATGTATATTGCATCAGGAACAGCACAGCTTCTGTCACCGTTATCTGAAACAGCATGACACCAAAGAGAGGGAGGAACAAAAACAAGGGAGAGGGAAATAAAAAAGGAAGATTAACAACACATTCATTGCTAATGGCTATAAATGAAGTTGATGTTTCACAGTCTGAAGTCAGCAGGCACAGCTCTCGTGTAACAGCATCATAATTCAACAGGAAGTATGGCCAGCCACCTAAGCAAGCTCCATCTGCAAGCCACCTGCTGAATGCAGCGTACCATATTGAGAGAGATGAACCCAGCTTATGCAGTCAGTTTATATCACTGAGGAATTGCACAGTTACGTCCATTCCTGACAGATGAGAGGCCTAGGCCTATTTTGCAGTCGTGCAGTCAGTTGTCTGGAGGGCTTCCAGGACATAAACAGCTGGGAAGTACGATGTTAAATACAGTGGTCCAAGAAACAAGAGACGGCAGTGGTCACGAGTGTGTGAAATGTTATAATTGTCTAAAAGTGTTTGCAGTTGCTATTGGAAACCAGGAGGGAAAAAAAGAAAGCACAGAATGGAGATTCAGGCAGTGGGGTTTTATAGATATAGCTCCTGCAAAGCCAAGCCTTATTTACAGTCAGGCCTAGAGACATCCACTTATGGATTTTGCAGATGATACAAATTGCCATTTAGGAAATGACTGCTCTTTGTTGTGCCCTTGCCCAGAATAGCATTTGAAGCACATAAAATGTTACTGCTTGTTTTGCCCACAGTTTCTTTTGTGTCACTAGTGAAAGGCCACTGAAGTCTAATTGGCATCTAAAATATACTTTCACGATGATGAGACACAGTCTACTGTTGAAGGTGCCATTAATGATTCACAGGTACATGATGTCATCTAGGCTCCAACTACAATCAGTAGGTGGCCGGATCATTGGGTGTATCCTAAAAGCAGTACTCCATGATCTAATGAATGAAAACGCAGCATAATCAACTCAGCCATTCATCTTCAGTAAAAGCTTTATCCTGGTCAGGGTCATAGGAGATCTAGAGGCTATCCTGGAAAATCTAGGGAACCATGGATAAACATAATCGACAATTTAGAGTAGCCCAGGGTGGTAGGCCCTCAGACAGGCACTCTTCAGATTTTAGTAACCCGAAAAGAATTTATCTATCCCAAAAAAAGAACAATTTCTTAGTATTAAATGCAGAAAGTTAGCGCAAGCAAAAAAAAAAAAAAAAATAGCAAGTCATGAGAGCAGACAAAGTGAAGTGAAGAAAGGAGGGAATTTGATTTCACTTGGAGTATAATTTCATCTACCAACATGCAACTCCACCCTGCCCGACAGGAAACGTTAGTAGACCCAGGACGTCGGGCTACCAATTTTTGAGTCTTGTAGCCAGTCTACCTACTGGCCTGGTTTTGGCATGAAACCAAAGAACCACAAGGAGACCCAAACAAACACAAGAAGGACATGTGAAACTCTGCACTGACAATAACCCAAGCTCAGGATCGAACCGGAGACCTCTGAAGCGGCAATGCTTCCCCCCACAAAAATGTGACAAAGGTGACATTTATTAAATATAACCAAATAGTAATAATTTAGGAAAGGTGGTTTTATGCCCACATATTAGATAAAAAAATTAGATGCAAAAAAACTAAAGATTCAATAAGTGATGTTAACATATTCAAGGTAGAAGACAGATTACCGGAACATGAAAAGAATGTCACTGCTTGTTCACATCTCAGACTTATAGGCCACTGGGCAACGGCAGGTTCCTGACACACAGGACCTCACAGGAGCAGCTCTGGCTCTCTCCAGCATCAGCAGCGTGATTTATGAGATCAAACAGCTTAAATTTTCACAGCTCGCTAGCAACAAACTCTTAAAGACTCCAGGTTAAGTCAGGAACTGTTCTCCCAAAGCCAGGTAAGCTACAAAGAGATATACATTGACAAGCAGGAGTTTAGCTGGACCAACCAATAGACTGCAAAAGATGCTGACACTGAACGACAGCAGTTTTTTGAAGTCAAATAATATTGTGACCAATACTACAACACTGGATCCTTAACCAACCATAAAAACATACAGTTCCAGAAAAATGTGTTCATGCACTGCGACAAGTGAACAGCAAGGAAGGTTTCGTTAGCTCCTATTTAGTAACTATGATTAGTTTTCGACTAGCTTGCATGTCAATGTAAAACTATTACAGTGGAACCCTGGATAACGAACGCAATCCGTTCCAGCGGCACGTTTGTTCTGCGGGGAGTTCGTTGTGCGAAACACAATTTCCCATAGACATTTTCAGACCAGTTTTAGTTTTAGTTTAACCCAACATGATGCTTTGTCTTCATCTGAGACACATCTGGCCGGATTCAGCCATTTTTTTTTAACATAAAACTCGATTTTTCACGCGCGGTTCATTTTGCGAAATGTGTTTGTTCTGCGAGTCGCACGCGCGTTCGCGGCGGCGTTCATTATGCGGAACGTTCATTCTGTAGGGCGTTTGGTACAACTATATATGCAAGCACACAGGCAATATAACCAGACCGTGTCCTTGCTTTCTTATAAAAATGCTTCATATGTCCTATTTTATTGACCAAAATGCACCTCATCTGTTCTCTTCATTTTCATCTCTTCTGCTGTTTTCAACAGGGTGAAGAGTTCAGCTACAGCAGACAATCCACAGGGATGAGCGTGCCTCCAGCACAATTCCTCTTTCATCAAACAGCTGAACCCTTTCCTCAAATATTCTAACCAGCCAAGGCCTTGCTCTATACTCAAGAGCACCGGATAACGGGTGGGACTCATACTCCAGCCCTATAAATCTTGATAAACAAAAAGTTTTTGCCATCCGGCAGAATACGTGTTACTATGGGTGTGATGTGACAACCAGGATTAGATACTCCTTCTTCATCTTCCTAAAATCTGTGTGAAAGCCTGTGTGAAAGCCATGTAGCGCCAAATGATGAAATCGGGAAAACCTTAACAGATAACGAAGTGAAAACGTCTGCGGATAATGGTGCATGGTGTCTGTTAAATCACTGGCATGATGTTTTAATGGATACTACAAGGTTCTTGTTTACACAACCCTAGAGCAGCAGAGATGTTCTAATGTGCACTCTTTATGATATAGATAGTACATCATAAACAATAGGCATTCAGCAGGGGAGGACAGATCTTAGTCTGAGGCAACCAAACTTTATCATCAAAAAGCAAGGAAGACTCCCTGCATCACTATCAGACTTCAAGGCTCAATTCTGTAAGACAGAGGATATATCACAATATGAATGCAGAGCTGGCGATGAGGGAACAGCACCAGAGCCAAATTTTAGAAAAAATGTTTTGTCTCGTCTGTAGGAAGCATCCAGAAACGGCTTGCAAAATGTTGCTTTGTGTGAGATGCAACCAAATGTAAGATTGCAAAAATTAGAAAACAAAAAAGAACAAACATATGAATAATTCAAGTCACATGAAAAGATTACAATGATCCTGGCTATGTTCAAAAAAGTCACTTTAGTGCAGTTTGTTTTCTCAGATATGTGACGTTACCAGAAAGTATACTTGGACTACCTGGTTTGGGAAGCTGGTAAACCAGCAGACTACTATTTGTCCAGTTAAGATTTGACTGACCTGTAGTACAACAGCAACAGAAAATGAAAATGAAGATGAAGATAGGAGATTTAATGAAATGCAACACAGAGGCGCAAGCTACATACACAGCATGCTTCACTTTACTTTACACTTTACTTATTAAATTTCATTAAGAGAGACAAGAATCTTAATGAGTCTTTAAGATCGAAGAAGTGATTAAAAAGCAGGAGAAGGCATCCTCCATTCTTTAAACAGTCAGCTCAGGTGAAAGTGATTCCGAATTCATCTCATACCCAAAAATCGACATCCAAACCTTCACGTCTCGGAGCTAAAAGACAGAATCGTCTCGTCGGATGGCAGTCTTTACTGAACAGCTTTAGTACCATGAGGCATCAGCTCCAATCACATTCAAATTCAATGAGAGCTTGTCTTCTCCAGAAAACAATATGGTTTCTCAGTTTAACACTTGATATGTTTGTGATTGTTGTATTTTCAGTTAAATATGGGTTTACAAGATTTGCAGTTCATCGCATTCTGGTTTTATTTACATTTTCCTCAGCATCCCAACTGTTTTTTTGGAAATGGGGTTGTATATGGATATGTTGCAGCATACGTGACAATATTTAGATCATTGCCTGGATTAGAAAACAACCATCCTCAAGTTATGATGGAGATGTGTTCGGTCACACCCATCATAAGTCAAACAACTGTGTTGAACCACTTAGCCTAGCTTATCTCACCCTAGCTTAGCTCAGGGCATGTAACCAGGTTGAAATTATGAGTTTATAATTTATTGTTTTTCTGGTTTGTTTGAAATTTCACCAACATCTCAAATGTTCTTTTATTTGATTAGTTAAAATATTTGTGTTCAGACCACAGTTCCATTTAAGAAAAAAGTGCACCTTGGAAGTGTCTGTATTCTGGGTACTGTCGCTTTAAGACTGCCGTCTTTATGCTGTTGTTATTGCGCAAATCTCAGTCCGTGCTTCCTAAATGGGAAAGAGGTGAGTGTTTAATGCTGCTAGTGATGAACATAAATTGAAATGTTCTAATATGATAAAATGAGTGATTGTGTAGTCCTGTTGTGTTGTTTTAGCTTTAAAGAATATGTAGTTGTGTTATCACTTGAAGTTCAGTTGTTGTAATATTTATTTTGTAGAGTTTCATTTCATGCGCCATGGTGCTACGAGGTCTTTATGTGCTCTTTTTTGCTAACAGGGAGACCGATATTGCCAATATGCTGTGGAGTGAGTTAAAATTTAAGCGAGATTTCATTTAAATCACATTTCTGTAATTTAGAAGACAGAGTTTGTCAGAGAGGCCCGCACCTTGTGTAGGCAGCCACACTGTGACTCTGAACTCTGTCCAGCCGCGACACCCCGCTACACAAATACTGAGCTCTGGCTACAGACAACCGCCGCTGAAGCTGGTCCGTTAATAATCACAAAAAACCTGAGGTAATGAACTGTACAGTACACCGATACACAAGGTAACTCCAAGTTGCAGGAGAGAGTGAGGCATCACGCGAGGCGAGTAATCCGGGCATCGTATGTGCACTTCCGGGTGTCGTCCGCGTACTTCCGGGTGTTGTCTGAACGTCCACGTACATCATGCGCCGTTACTCTGGTCTGCCAAGCGATGACTACCCGCAAATTTTAAATATTTACTAAATACAGTGGAACCTCTGGTCATGAACATCTCCGAAGACGAACAAATCAGTTCCCGACCACAAAATCCGCCAAAATTTTGCATCTGGTCACACCCACATAATCAGATGGCAAACAAATACAGTCCCAGCCATTTTCTCCTTCTGCTTCATACGCACCAATGTTTTCCCATTTTCTGTTTCAAGACGTGCATGTCCCTTTAATCCAGTGCTTCTCAAATAGTGCCCCCCCCCCCGTGATGCCAGGGGAACATGCTTTTTTTTTTGCTGTACTAAAACAATGTAATTGCACGTCAACTACAGTAGGTGGCAGTGGCGCTCACATTGTGAGAGCGCGCACAGGGAATATTTGCTCGATGGTTTTTTGTCATGCACACAGCACAGAGCGGAAGTTGAAAAATGCAGTGAGACAAACCCTTAAGAGACATGGAAAAATATTTAACCGGGAAGAAAAGAACGGTGGAGAGAAACAGAGATAATGTATATATAATATAGTGCTGCCACTAACGACTAATTTTCTAACGACCGATTAATCGACTAATTTTTCGATTAATCGATTAATCTTAACGACTTTT
>JAQLOM010000032.1:12163301-12176426 GCA_030068315.1 Chrysichthys thysi
TGTGTGTGTGTGTGTGTGTGTGTGTGTGTGTGTGTGTGTGTGTGTGTGTGTGTGTGTGTGTGTGTGTGTGTAAATAATGTGCAAAAGTCTTAGGCACATGCAGAAAATGCTGTAAAGATGATTTCAAAAATAAAAATAAAATACTACAATGTGCAGTAAGCAGGAATAAACAAAACAAAATCAATATCTGGTGTTAGGACCCTTTGTTTGTTTTCTCTTAAATAGTAGTTCCAGGTACAATGTGCGCAGTTTTGTAAGGGAATGAGCTGGTAAGTTTTACTAAGCATCTTGTAGAACCAGCCCTAGATCTTCTGGAGACTTTGACTGTAACACTGCTTGCAAATCCCACGAGCCTTCATTATGTTTTTGTCTGAAAAGTGGTCTCTTATATAATGTTGCCTTCTTTAAGGACATAGAGAACTACATTTTTAAAATACAAAGAATCTTTTTGAAAAGCAATGTCTGGAAATCTAATCCGTTTTTGCACGGCCTCGGTAATGCTGAATTGATCAAATAAATATCTATAACAAAATTTGTACTATAAAGAAATGCCTAAGGCTTTTGCACAGTATGAACCATGTATATATATGGTTGTATGTATGTATGTATGTATGTATGTACAGTATGTATGTAAAAAATAATGTCTTTCTTGCTTGTAGGGAGCTACAGGTGGGCATTCAGAATCCTGTGGCACAGAAGTGAATGAAGGTTTCTTCCCCATTGAGAATCAGACACAAACAGAAATTAAAACGCTCTCCAAGACAGTCACCATGGAGACAAGTGAGCAATCCAACCCAGGACACATACCAGTCTATGAGACGGAAGTCCAAGACACCAAATTAATAGAGAACAAGGACATGAGTGCTGAAGATGAACAGGTTTGCAGTGATGTTCTATTTGAATCATTGAGTACCAAAGTAGCGGATGCCATTTTAGCAGATTTGCCTCCCACAGTGACAAATGGTGATGAATTTGAAGACATGCCCTCCCCTAAAGAAGCTTTAGTGTTGGACGACACAAATGGTGAGCTTAATCGCAATGAATCTATTACCTCATCTGTGTCTGATACAGCATCAAGTGCTGAGAGTATGTATGAGAACGAGGCCATGCAGAAAAGACAGGATTCAGTGAAAGAGGAACTGTTGAAAAATATTGTGCCTGTAATTGAGGATGCTGAAGATGTAGATATACTAGATCCATTAAAAGCAGAATTCCACCAGGATATCTTAGACAGCTTAGGCTGTGAAGTAGACGAATCCATGTTGGAGTCATTCATCCGGGAAGAAGTTATGTCAGACATCTCAAATGAGTCTGGACAAAATCCAGAGGACTTGGAGGAGTGCCTACTGGTAGAAATCGCTGCAGCATCATCTGACAGTGAGACTGATGAGAAATGGAGAACGATATTTTCTTCCTCCATTAATAAGGAGGATGATGACTCCTATCTTGACAACCTTCAGCTAAGTGCACAAGAGCTCTTCATTCAAAAGCCTGAAGTGAAAACTGTTGAAAACCAATCCGACGGACTGGAAGAGCCTGAACAGGATGTGCCTGTGGAGGATGTTGTGTTGGAGCAACCTGAGAGTAGTCCAACTTATGCACAGCCTACCCAAGAGATCTCTTACAATCCCTCAACACTATTCCATGGCTTGTCCAAAATATCTGAGGACGAAGAGGAGCTTGGGAGAGGTTCTGTAAACCATAAAGACGTTTCATCTACTTGTGTCAAGTCAGACTCAAACAAGAAAATCCCAAAAGATTACTGTGTGATTCAAGAGATGAAGAGTGAACATGTCAGTACAGAGCATGTGGATTTCAGAGTTGCACGCAATCAGTGGCTGCAGATGGAGGAGCAAACAAAGAACCTCACACACCAGCCAGTCATCAGGACTGGGACCTGCCAGGGCAATCACAGATGTATGTACACCCCAGTGCGCAACATCGACAGGCAGAAGAGGGATGGCGAATTAGAGAATTTGGCACTTGGCAGAGACTACCAACATACCCAGTTTAGCCCCTGCTCAGAAGATTCAGGAGTAGATGACTCTAGTTTCAGGTCGCCTTATGATGACCCAGAAACCCCAGTAGAAAAAGAGATTCGCGCTGCTATGGAGAAAGAGGAAATCCTGAAACGTGAAAGGGGAATGTCCAAATCCTACTCAAGTGACTGTGTGCCAGGGAAGGGAAAACCAGTCATCTTGAATCCTGGGAAATTATGTCAAGAGGTTGACGAGAAGAGAAAGATGCTTGAGCAGCAGGAAGACGATTGCAGTTTATCCCCCAGCACCCAGATGCCATCGTTTATCATTACATCTTCCCCAACAAGAGCCCAGAAGCATGAAATGGCAGCCAGCAATGTCATTATCCTTGAACCTGAATCTTGCAATCAAAGCCCACGCCATGCCGGAAAGTTGGTGACATCTAAATCTGCTGATTGGAGATCAGAGGAAAACCCCAGTGTAATCATACTGGAAACATCAAACCTAATTATTCGAAGTGCATCAGAGTTGAACCTGAACGCTGCCTCTGCGGTATCTGAAGAGAAAACCTTTCTCAACAACCCGTTTTTCAAGCTGCGGTCCCGGAGCACCCTCTCATTGGTCGATGAAGAGATTAAGATGGTAAAACAACGAGAGGAAGAACTAAAAAGGCAAAGAGCAAGTGTTTACTCTAAAGAGAATTTCCTGGCTTCGCCCAATCTCCTGGACAGCCCATATGACAAACAAGGTTCGAGTAACTGCAAAAATTCTTGGCTTTGTTGACAAATATGCTTTATACATTTACACATTTAAGAAAATTGACCTAATAAAGTCATTGATTGTTTGCTGATTTTCAGATGATATCCCAATCAAGTGTAAATCATCCCCCTCATCCCCTATGAAGACTTGTAAAATGGATCGGTCAACCCTATCCTGTGATCACAGAGTGAGTCCCAGTCAATCAGAATTCTATTAATACATAGTTTATACAATATATGGCCAAAAGGTGGTAGATACTTGATCATCACACCAATATGTGGGCCTTCGTCAAATTGTTGCCACAGTTGAAAGGGCACAGTTGTATAATATGTCTTTGTATGCTTTAGCATTACAAATT
Source organism: Chrysichthys thysi (assembly GCA_030068315.1). NCBI lineage: Eukaryota > Metazoa > Chordata > Actinopteri > Siluriformes > Claroteidae > Chrysichthys > Chrysichthys thysi. The sequence continues at coordinate 12,166,398 of JAQLOM010000032.1, forward strand.
CCTTTCACTGCAACACAAATAATGTTCCAACATGACAATGCCCCTGTGCAAAAATCAAGGTCTGTGATGGTATGGTTTGAGAAGGTTGGTTTGGAAAAATATGAGTGTCCTGCACAGAGCCCTGACATTAACCCCACTGGACACCTCTGGGATGAACTGGAATGCTGACTTCATCCCAGGCCTGTGTGAGGCCCAAGATCAGTGCCCAACTTCACTAATACTCTTGTGGCTGAATGGGCAAATCCTCACAAGGACACCCCAACATCTAGTAGAAAGCCTTCGCAGACAGAGTGGTGGTTATTATAACAGCAAATTGGGACTAAATCCAGAAAGAGATGCTCATCAGGTGTGATGGTCAGGTGGCCACATAGTGTATGCTGAGTAGTTGCATTGCTTATACAAAATATCATACTGGAAATATAGTTTGTCGAGATGAATTCTAAATATACTTTAACCATTTGCCTCCATAGTTTCCTGAGGCCTATTCTGGGGGTCGCCGTAAAAGTGCCATGGCTCTGAGGTGGGAGGCAGGGGAGTTTGCAAATCACTAGAGAGGAACAGACTAGATATCGATCAGTAATTATCCTTGTTCTTTGTAAGAAACTTCAAGCAGCGCTACAGACTGATACTGATTTCATCAAAAAGCACATGCTGTTGCTTGTGTGATATTTGCAGCTTTTCATTTGTTCTCTCAGAGGCAGGAGATCTGAGTGCTTGCCAAGATGCCTGAATGTTAGCTGAATCTTGTTTGTTCAGTCTATGCTTGTTCTAGTCATAATCGTCCAGAAAGATTTTAATCATATTTTATTGTAATGTCTTAGTACAGAGTTCAGGAAAATGTGTCCTGTATTTTCATACTGTATTTTCTTGTAAGGCAAATAAGTCAATTTTTCCCTGGGCTACACCAAGACGTGTGTAACTACAGAAATTACTCGGGCTATTTCTGCCATCATTCGGCACTGCAATTGAGCCAACCTAAGGGCTTTCTTTAGAGCACTGATTTCTGCCATCTTTTTAACTGAAAGTTAGTATTTGGACCAATACAGCTACTCCACAAATGAATCTTGTCCTTTTACGAAAAGAGCTTTACCTTTTAATATGGTCATTATATAGATCCAAAATGAGGGAGAGTAACTTGAATATTGAACACTGATATATAACTGTTTTAGGCATCAATGGAGAATCATAATGTAACGCTTTCCTAATTGTCTAAAAATATATTTGTATGCTCATGTGACTGTTTAGGTCTACAAGTATTATGGCTATAAGTATTGCTAATTTGTATTCATGTACACCATCAAGTAGACATATGCATTGCTTTCTATCTGAGGGAAAAAAGTGCTATAAAAAAACAAAAAAAACAAAAGCAAACAAAAACACCAACATACAAGTTGTTGAAATTTAAATGAGCACTGAAACAATAAAAATAAACAAGAAAATATGACTCTTACATGGATACTATTTTTTACAAAGGCAAAGAAATAAAAAAAATCTGACTAATGACCTGCATTATGTGAAGCCAATACATTCACATTAAAAATAACATGTCTGATACACAAAGCTCCATTAGAGAAAAGTTTACAGAAGTAGCAGAGCAGTAAAGAAGACATTCAGCAAATGCATTAGGGCTTCTTTTAATTTGAAGATACAATTAAGTCATGTGTGCAAATACAAAATGCTTCATGTTGTACACGATTTGGATACAAAATTGTAGACAAATCACAGTGCAAAAATGTTTAATGCCTACTTTATCTTTTCATCCAAACTTAAATCAGGTGTTTAAATCGGGGAATTTCAGGCATTTTTGGGCTTCTGTACAAGACCGCACAGTTTGTTGATCCAGAGGAGCCACAGAAAGAGGATTTTTAAAAAATGATATCTAGACATAGGCACATATATGAAGAGCACCACTACATGACACCCATTGACCAATCTTGCCCCTGCCCCCGCCCCCCAAATTTGGCACCCTAGGCGACCGCCCAAGTTGCCTATGCCTAGCGCCAGCCCTGGTTGGAATGATACTTTAAAAAGGGTTGATCAAGTCATCCAGTGTGAATCATAGCTTAAACAAAACAAAAAAGAAAAACAACCCACTTTAATAAGGCCTCTTTAGTGTCTCAAACAGTAGTTGACTTTGACAGCAGACATTAATAAGGCACGATGGTTCATCATCCTTCTAAATTATACCTCACTGATGGCAGCCAGAAGAAGAGCCAGAAATCCAAGGTTTCCACACAGGTAGACTGCCAAAACAATCTTTTTAAAAGGAGAGCCCTGAAAAGGAGAAAGAACACTAGTCAGCTGCAGAATTATTGGGACACTAGGTGGCATTGCCTCAAGTGGGGGGGAGGGGGGGTGTCTTAATACCATGTAACCCAAGCCAACTTAACTATTTAGAAGGCAATGTAAAAGAAAGGCTCTTCTTTCAATAACCACAAATTTAAACAGGCCACAATTTGCCCAAGCTAAAACTCCATTTTAAATGATTAAATTGAATAAAATTATGAAAGCACAAGCAGCACTAGTAAAAACCTGAAATGGATTTCTTGTTACAACACTAGCACTAATCCCTGCCCCATGCATGAACCTCAAAATTAACTCATTTTTCAGGGAGATTGCAAAATTAACCAAAGACATTTTATAACCCTTTTCCACCCATTACCAAGGGTGCTAATAACTCTGGAGCTGACTGTGCAAATGTATCCACAAGAGGAAGGGGGTGGGGGTGGAGTTCACATCATCTAACCTTGTTCACATTCTCAGACTGAACGAACAGAATTCCCTCTTTGTCTTCAGCTTGGAGGTTTTCTGTGTAGACCTGAAACTGTCTGAAAAATTGCCCTAAAAAAAAAAAAAAAAAAAAAAGGAGATTAAGAGACGGTACTTTACACTGAAAAGGGATTGTGTTACATTCTGCACGATAATTTGCCAATACACTAAAACATTCTGACCACCTCTAGTTGGGTATTAGTATTCAGAGCAACACAACAACTTCTACCATGCCCAAAAACCTTTTAAAATTTAATGCAATCCGACAGAGTTCGATTGATTTTCTTCCCACAAGCATAACAGCATTAAAAATCACCTCCACGGCCCAAGTTATTGCATTGTACGGCAAATAAGGTCAATTAAGATGTGGGAAAGTGGTAAAAGCTATAGCAGAGAGAGACCATTTGTTATAAAAGGATGCATGAACATGTGCTGACCTATGCAGAAAAGACCCCTCCTGTGCACCTCTAGTGCCAAATCCGCCAACACAAACCAGACCACACAGGCAGCCAGGAGTCCTGTGGTCCAGGGGGCAGGGAGTAGCAGAGCCTGCTGATGGATGCCCAAGAAGATTGCCACGACTAAAATCAAGAGATAAAAGCCATGTTAAGGAGTGTTTATTATCTGCATGTCTTTTCATTAATTAGTACATTTAGTCTACATATGGACATTTTTGAAAAGTGTAAGAAAGAGAGTACATAATTATACTTTAAAGTTCAATCATAACCCATAAAATTAGTTTAAAAAAAAAAAAAAATTATATATATATATATAGAGAGAGAGAGAGAGAGAGAGAGAGAGAGAGAGAGCGAGCGCGTTGTTCGCCGGTGCCTAAATTAAGTAAAAAGCTCATCTTCCTCTGATGTCTTCAGTCACAATCACTACTTGCCACTTAATTTGTGTCAATCACCCACCCCCAAAAGATGTACACCATGGCAGCAGAGGTGTTGCTTACCAGCAAGCACCTGGGCTAAAGTGCCTGTGCCCAAATGGAGCCAGTTAAAAATGTATCTCCTGAAAACAGAAAACACACTAAATGAAGAACACACATCACAATCTGAAAAACTTTATATCTAAAATGTGCAGTGTTGACAGTTTTTAGGTACATCTTCCTTGCTGTACATCCGCGACCATTTAACTTACTGTACCCCAAATGTTGCGATGCTCAATGTCTGCCCTTGTTTATGACCGTTAATGGACCAGGAAGGCTACTATAAAGTCACTACTGATCAAATAGTAACTATGAGCAACACATTAGTCCAAAAGATCCCACGGGTTTTGAATTGGTGACTATAAGGGTATAGCATACGTGTTTTTACAACATTTTCAAACTCCGATCATTCAGGAAGCACTCTTGGCCTATGGATGGGGAAAAGAGCACTTCTATCAAGATAGAAAGGTTTCATCATAAGGTAAAAGGTGATCAGCCAGAACGATTTGTATTGATCTGCAGTGACAAGATATCATCCACATTACTGTTTTTCCTGTCACCTATGGTACAAAATAACCCAAAGGTTGCTACTATTTGATAAACAGCCAGTAGTCATAGCAGGCAACATAAACTGGCACCCAACTACTGCACCATCAGACAGACCTACTCATAAATAAGTTTTTATTTTGTCCAAATTCTACACTGTAGAACAATGCAGAAGTCACCAAAACTATGAAATAAACATGTTCTTAAGTGTTTTAGATTTAAAAGTAGCCACTATTAATCTTCACAGCATTTGAGATCAGTGGTGTTGTGTTGAGGTAGTGTTGCATACAGTGAATAGCCCTATTTCACAACTGTAGCAATCCATATTATGTCAAGAACCACTCAACCAAGTAAAGAAAAACAGTCCATCATTACTTTAAGTGTCCCAAGTAATAAAATAAAAAGAAACCTGTGAATGAGTAGGTGCGATCATGTATTCAAATACTCAGAAATGTGGATCTGACTTTGGAGTGGGATTCAAAAAATATGTAGGTTACTCACAAGAACACATCAATTGGCCTTGCCAAAAGAGAGGATTAAGAAATGGGTTGCCCAGTTTTACCTGGATGAGTCTGGCGCAGGTCTGAACAAAGCCATGATGGGTTGGATAACAGCCAGAGCCATGACCGTACAGCCGAAGTAAGGGTGTGAGCCTGCACGCTTAGGAAAACACATACCAAGCGTTACCTTGGAGGATATGATTATTGCTAACCATTTTACTCCCACGCTTCTGTCTCCAAAGAGTGGAGCTGGCACAGCTTTTAATGAATCACACACAAGACACACAACTGTGTCGTGTTGCCAGGTGATATTGAAAAGGATAGACAGCCTGCTTGTTCATTATTACAATGGTGAAAGAATGACCTCTATTGGTGACACTGCAGCCATGGCAGTTCATGAAATGTACACACGAATGTACTCGATAACCTGAGCTTAGCATCAAACCAGGGACATTAGGACTGTGGACTATCTATAATATTCCCCCCTAAAGTTATTCAGTATGAACAGACATGTGAGTGTGTGACACATTTGGACATAATGAGCGGGCACATGGGTATACATTTGGTGGCGGGGGCTGAGGAAAAACCACGCGACACACAGATGAGCATTAGTCACACAGACAGACCGTGTGTGTGTGTGTGTACGCGCACACGCATTACCTTGCTCCAGCCTCTTCTGTATACAAAAGGCAATATGAAGCCAATGCATGTCAAAAGGACTGTGAGCAACATAAGACCTCTGTGAAACTGTAGAAACAAAATATCTTGTTAACAGCTGTTGTGAATAGAAATAACCATCATATCTTTATTTCAGATTTTTCTACCTGAAACCAGACTCTCTGTCCGCAAACAGTTGTTTTGGGCCAGTCAGGTTTAAAGTACCTGGCTATAATTACACCAGTGCTGACAGTCATCATCCAGCCGACAAGCATGAAGGCAGCTATAGACACAGACACATGGTCAGATCTAATAACTCGGTAGTACTGATGGTTTGTACAAGACATAGTCAAAGTTCCACACATCGCTCTCACCATGAAATTTGATGAGTAAGGGAGCACGAGATCCACTCAGATCTTCTGGAGGCCCAGTAATGAGTACTTGCTTTCCTGAAATAAGGGGCTGTCGGTCATGTCTATGGGTTCTGCCTACCATGGGCAAACGAAAAGGAAATCATTAAACAATGAAATATTCCCCATGTACAACACTGTTTTGAGAGGACCGTTTTCCTGTCAGGAAAATACCAGCTGAGGTTTACCATTCTCTGCCCGACCATGAGCCATGAACAGGTAGTACATCTGATCCAGGTCGAACCTTTCGTTATCAGGGGTTGGGATGCGTACATTTCTAAGAAAGCTGCACTGGATGACCCCATCAGCCAGCCGCCATGCTGTGTCTCTCAAAACATTCTAGAGCAGCAAGAGGGCAAAGACCAGAGAAAAGGCATTCTGATAGCATATCAGCAGGAATATTACCCAAGGCGACCGTTTTAAAGGCTTATTCAAAGACTGAAACACAACACCCTGTTGAGCATTGCAATTTTTAAAGGAACATTTCGGGGGCGATGGGGAACCCAACACGTTTTTCCTCCTTCTGCGTTTTCTTCAAACATACATAAAAACTGGCGCTACTGTTTTTTTTTTTTTGTTGTTTTGTTTTGTTTTTTTTTAACCTAAGCAATGAAAATGTATGAGCATTAGGCTACATATGAAGACTTGCCATTTGATAGGTCATTGATGGGCAATATGACAGGTTACTGATTTCACAATACTGTAATGTCATGATAAAGCTTGATGATGCTCACAAGTTTTAACACCATTACTATTTACTGCAAGTGACCGGACATTAAACTACAAGCTGTTGCACATCAGGCATCACATAATTGTTCTTAGTCAATCACGATATATGTTTGCCTCATCACTGACCCCCAAAATCCTCACATTAACTTTAAACTGCATCTAAATAAACTTGCCTATGTCACTGCCAATTAAAAGACTTAGCTATAAATGAAATGCTGTTTGACAGTACGTGCTGATTTTAGAACACGGTGTGCAGACTTTTATTCATCTTCACTATTTAGCACTGCTAATCTTTCCTTCAATTATGTACAATCTGAGTCAAGGCAGAGGAGTACCTCTGAAGCCATCAGTGGATGAGTTCTTCCCTCAACATAAGCAGCACTGATGCCAACGCGGTCCGTTTCACGAATACACAGGTAGACGTCATCATTTCCCTAAAAACAGGCACATGTACAGTTACAGAAGACATTTTTACAACAAGTAACAAACTGTGCTATACACAAGAGCCATGGCACTACCATCCATTTATCTGTCGAGAAGGCGAAGGAGACATAACCCTCAGCCGGTCCACTGAGCTCAAACTTTACATCCTGCTTGACTTTTCTGAAGGACAAGTAGTAACAGAGTGTATCGTTCTCAGGATTGCAGCCTTCTGGATCTCTCAGGCAAGTCTTTGTAGATCCACAGCCTTCTGAAGTGAACTGTGTGGGAGTCGTACATGGAAAGAAAACTTTACTTGCTAGAGATAATTACTTTCTTTATCATCAGGAGCAAAATTATGACCGGTGTTTTTTTTTGTTGTTTTTTTTTTTTAAAAGGGGAATGAGGACATTGATTCTTACTACTCTGCAACAAAAGGCAGATAACTACCACCGAGAGGATCCAAGCCCTGCTCAGAAGATGTGAAATAGTTGGCAAAGTGCAGGAATTCCTAGTTAATACAGAATCCTTAACACACTCAAAAGGTAGATGCAGACTTAAATTGAATGCTGAAGTAAATTAAAACAGGCACCTTTTGACCACCAACATCTACAAAAAAAAAAAAAAAAAACAGCAATACATGAAATGGTATGCTGTGATAAAGTAAAGTGACGCACAATGTTATCTACTCCAGATATGCAAAAAATAAAAATTCATAAAAAAAAAATACAGTTAAAAAAAAAAAAATACAATTAAAACAAGCAAAACAAAACAAAAAACAAAAAAAAAAACCCATACATGCCATTCGGGTAAAATCATATGGTGAGACTCAGGCTGGGCCACTGGACAAAGCTACAAGATAGAGGACACATTATACTGTTCATGACATGCCACATAAGGCGTGTTAAGGTTTCACATGTAATTTGCCACCATGGGATGGGAATACTTCAGCTTAAGGCAGCTTAAGTGGGAAAATGTGCGGTTCAAAAACACATCATTTATTTGGATTTGTCTGTGTATAAGCCCAACTCTAATAACTTTAATTTCAGCTTTGTGAGCAAACTGATGCATGCTGGGACATGCTCAAGACAGAACAGATCATCATGCATAAGTATTCATTAAAAAAAAAAAAAAAAAAAAAAGAGAGATAACATGACATTTTTTAAACAAACAGCTGCTTTATTATATTGAAGGGAAAAAAACGTTTCCACAATCCTATAAGCATTTTTAAAGATGTTATGATAACTCAGTGTAGCGAGACTCACTGGGTGGGGCAGACGCGTGGGAGCTGTGGTCGTCTGAGGAGATAATGTTGGAGGAGCTGCACCATTTAGAGACAATAAAGGGCCTGGAATCTTCACCCAGAACAAATCGAATGCCTGAACCACAGTAGCTCTAAAATTCAGACAACACACCAGTCAACTCCTGGCTCAGTAAACTGGTTTAAAAAAAAAAAAAAAAAAAAAAGTGTAACGAGGACACTCACAGAATCTGGACACTAGCCGGGGGAGTTTGTGGTGCTGTCCATATCACCTGAACTTGTGTTTTATGCCGATCACTGGTGTGACTCACAGCAGAGCCCTTAGGCGGAGGAGAAAAAAAAAAACAAAAAAAACTAATCTCATGTTTTTAACACCAGCAACAGTTACTTATTTTATCATCACTCAGTCTCACACCTTAACGCAACATTCTTGAATTGCTGACCTTTACGTGGTAACATGAAAGTAGCTGTGAGATGGAGGGGTCAAGGAGAGTAAAAGTTCCAACAGATCTACCGTTGAGATTTGCAGCGTTTCGGGCTTCTATAAGAAAGCCTTCAAAGTACGTACTGTTCCCTGAAGACGCTGCTGATAAAGTCACTGTGAGTAGGAAAGATCAAGCTCAAGTGTTAAACAATTTAACTGCATTTACAAGCAAGCCACTGTTAGCAAAAACAAAATGTCAAAACAATGGAAAAATATGAAAGAATTTCAAAAGTTGCTAAAAATGCATAATTATGGCAACCTAATAAATATGAGTAACATTAGGAAAGCACTTGTGAAAAAATTTTTTCCCCTGATAAAAGAATTTCAGAACCTAAATTCTGTCCTGAAACATAAGACCCAAGATAAAAGATAACCATGGGGGGATGAAGGGAAGCACGAGAGTCTGGAGAGTTGCTTCATACAAGTTTCCAGTAGGTTTCATATAACACAGGAAATGCTCTACTCGACTGGAATCAAGCTAAAGTGTGCACAATATAGCAGCCGAAACATGATATCTAGGTACCTTTAATTTGATCTCCAGGACTGAATATAGACTTATCCACAGTGATGGTGTATGGTGGAGATGTCGGGCTGGGCTCATGGTGATGATGGAAAGGCATCATGTCCTGACAAGATTCTGCTACCTTTCCATTAGGGTAGCTCATGACAGGCTTTATACACACAACAAACAAGAACAAGAGCATCTCTGAAAAGAAAAGAAATTAGTTAGAACTTGTCCTTCAGTTAAAAACCAAGAAGTTAGAGTCTTGTGCTTTGGCTCATTCTGCAACTAGACTGAACATACCATGGAACCCCTGGCCACGAAAAGAAAAAAAAAAAAAAAAAAAAAAAAAAGGTGCCACGCAAACAAGAAACCCCCCCGGCCATTTTCCCCTTCCCCTTCATACATGTCAATGTTTCCCCATTTTCTGTTTGTTTGTGTATTGTGCACCTAACAAAGACATACACGTGTCCTTTTAAATCGGTCTCTGGTCAGATGTACGTTCATTTGCTGTACAGTAACCTCCAGATTTTTCAAACTTTGATCTTTTCTGTGCTTAAATTTCATTAAAAAAAATTTGTCGTTGCATTTCTATGCATTTTTGCTCTATAAGCCTTCATTATGGATACCAAAGAAGTGGAAATGGTAGTGAGTGTAAGAAGCTTAAGCATATAACAGGTGAAATAAATAAATAAATAATTCGCAAAAACATGAGAACCGCCACCGTCCACCTATGCCAGCAACTACACACGTGGACAAAATTGTTGGTACCCTTCAGTCAATGAAAGAAAAACTCACAATGGTCACAGAAATAACTTTA
>JAQLOM010000032.1:12185377-12196057 GCA_030068315.1 Chrysichthys thysi
GAAAAGTGCTCTCTTATGTCATATGTTGCGTTCTTTACTGATGTACAAAACTTTTCATATACAAAGAATTTTTTTTTTTAAAGTAATGTCTGGACATCAAAATTTGTTTTTCGTCCTGACTCAGTAATGCAGAAATTGGAAAAATAAATACCTAGAATAAAATTTGTACTAAAAAATAGGGTACCTAAGACTTTTGCACGGTACTGTATGTTCGAGTGAAACTGCTAGCTGCGTACCATTAAGAATTCATCGAGTAAATAAGGACTCTCGACACCTTAAATTGCTTTGTCTTGGAAAAGGGAAGCTTGCCTTTCTAAAAGGGAAACACTTTGTTGTAACACATTTCATACAATTTTTAAAGGTTCCCACAGAGGGATATCCAAAAAAACATTAAAGATTTTATATTAAGTGTGTAGGTGTGGATTTCACACTGTCGAGAGTTTATTGATTTGCTAGAGACTTATAACTTCTAAATAGCCACATAATGTTTAACTGAAAAGGTATCAGATTATGAATCAGTGTGGTTTTTCCTCTTAATCTGGGTGGGTCGTCACTCCCGCAGGAGTCCTTTTCTTTGTCATGAAGCTAATTTTTAGATTTAGTGCGTACATTTTCCATTAGAGCGTCTCACGTTAGAACATGCCAAGTAAAATACCTCAGGCATTAGGGCATGTATCTTAAATATATAGAGGTGTATTCCTGTCAAAAGGTGAGAATGCATGTTAAAGCATAGATTTCAGTTAGTCTTTTACAGAATTATGCATCTTAATTTGCTTTGCTGAAATGTAAACTTTATGGTTTGTGGACACCTGTCTATCACACCCATGTGTGTTTTTTGAACATCCTACTCTAGATGTAGTCCTCCTTTGCTTTCATAATAAGCTCCACTCTTCTAGGAAGGCTTTACACTGGATTTTGGCGTCTGCATTTCAGTCCATCATCATGGTTGAGGTCAGGGCTCCGTACAGGCCAGAGTTCTTCCACACCAACCTTGGCAAACATTATATTACATTATATTACTGTCATTTGGCAGACACCCTTATCCAGAGCGACTTACATTTTTTATCTCATTTTTACAACTGAGCAGTTTCAGGTTAAGGGACTTGCTCAAGGACCCAACAGTGGCAGCTTGGTGGTGCTTGGATTTGAACTCCCAATCTTCCAGTCAGTAGTCCAATGTCTCAGCCCCCTGAGCTACACCCTACCCCTGCAAAACATGGAGTCTTCATGGATATCACTTTGCACACAGGGGCGTTGTCATGCTGAAACAGGTTTGGGTTAAACTTGTGGGCTAAATCCAGTGAAGGAAATCTGTAGCCATTCTAGACAAATGTGTACTTCAAACTTTCTAGGAACATTTTGGAGAAGGCCGACATATAGGTGTGGTGGTCAAGTATCCACAAAACTTTGGTATGAATCCTGAACCCTGCTCATAAGCTTTTTGTGTTCAAGCATTCAGGAATCATTCTCCTGGCTTTCAGGTTTTCAACAGGGCCAAATTTCATAAATCATTCAGGCTGGGTTAGGTCCGAACCGTTAGAAGTTTCAAACACTGGAATTTGTACAATTCTTCTACATTCGCACTGGTAGGAGAAAATGCCCCTCCCACTCTAAAGCCACTCAAATGATGCTAATCCATTACAAGCCAGGCTCTATCACTAAATAAATTATGAGAATTTGTCACATTACAGTGTCTGTGCATGTTTGCTTTTCATATGGGCTGTTAAATTTACATTGTTGATTCTGTCAGAAAGTAGCAGCCAAAGCACTCTGAATAGCTGTTTTATGTGACAAAATCTTGTCCACATGCTACAGATGAATTCTAATTTATTCCTGTAGAGAAGTGTTAACAATGCTGTTGATTGAAAACCATAAGCCATTGTGAGAAGTTGATGACTTTCAGAAGTGGTTAAAGTCTAATCTGAGAGAACGTTAAAATTTGCAAGTGACAGTATGATTTTGATGCACATGTACATTTTTCAAACGCTATTAGAGAGTAGCATAATTTTGGGTGTGACCATACAATTTTGTGCATGACCAAAAACAAATCCAAGAGCAAGCAGGATAGATTGAAGTATGGGTTTATTTTTGTATAAAAGAAAAGAAATATCCATGTGAGAGCAGGAGGAATTATATTTGTGTGTTAAGATATTATGTGGACAAAAAACCCACCATAAATGGATGTTCATTGAGCAAAACATTTCGGCTATGGCGAATCGATAGTGCTCTAATTGCTGTAGACAGCTGGGACATTTTATAACTGTGAATGTTCCAGTGCCTCTCTCTCTCTCTCTCTCTCTCCCTCTGCACAGTATGGTATTGTGTTGGATGCCGGTTCCTCCAGAACCACTGTATATCTGTATCAGTGGCCAGCTGAAAAAGAGAACGACACCGGGGTTGTGACTGAGACTACAAAATGTTCAGTTAAAGGTGTGGAACAGGCATTCATCCCCCTAATGCATAATCTGAACATACAGAAGTATGAAAGAATATACTATTTTCTGTGGGATTTCACCCGACTCTAAAGCCTGTCTAGGATTTCCTGTGAGATGGATGTGAGGCAATGCAATGAAATGAAATGGGGCTGCTATCTTATTTATTCATTGCTTTAACTCATAAACAATGATGAAATTCCCTTTGACCAAAGAAACCAGGATTGTTTCAGCCCATATTGATATTTTAGTCAATTTCAGGAACTGACTATACAGTACATGTATCTCAGTTGAGTTCCTGATACAACAGAGATTTGGACTGAGTATCAGCAACCTCAGGTGAAAACAACACTACAGTGTATTCCCACAAAAGTGCAGCTGGTCCCTGTTAAAAATACATTCTCATATGACCACTGTCTGACCATGCTATTTCTCATTACAGTGCATCTCAAATATGATACAGCTCCTTGTGATGGAGTGACATGTATTATGTGCTGGATAGTAGGCTATTAAATAAAATGACTGCAATCATGCTCACTGACAGGCCCTGGCATCTCAGAAATGAATACAGAATCCTGGAACAACCTTAAAAAGTGCATGGAAAGCATAACACATGTCGTCCCTGCACATCGACATAAATCAACGCCCGTCTTTCTCGGCGCAACTGCTGGGATGAGACTGCTTCAGTAAGCTTTTTTTAGTTGTTTGTTTGCTTGCTTGTGTGCTTATCTTCAACTATGTGACCAAATCAAGCGTTTTACGCTTTTAGCAAACACATTCCCCTTATTAGCCTCATTATTCATGAGGTCTAGAAGTATTTGTACACTGAAGCAATTTTTGTCATTTTCTCTCTGTGTACCACCACAATGAATTTGCTATTAAGCAATCAAGATGTGCCCCAAGCATAGACTTCCAACTTTAACTTAAAGGGTTTAATAAAAGTTTTGCATTAAGTTTTCAGCAATTACAGCCATTTTTTCACAGAGTCCCCCCATTTTCAGAGGCTCAAAAGTGATTAGACATGTGACTGACAAGCAGCGTTCCCTAGATAATCCTTGACAAATGAAGTAGATAAAAGATCTGGAGTTCATTCAAAGCACTGAATTTGCAGTCAGTAGATGTTCACTGGAACTCAGCATGAGGTCCATATAGGTGTCAGTGCAAGTGAAGGCCAATATCAGTGAGATAGCAGAAATGTTTGGATATCACTGCAGAATCACTATCAAAGTCTACAATCACAAGACATCTTCGTTAAGGTAAACACAGAGGGTTCATTTTACAACACTGGTAACGGTCAAGAACAGAAAAGACAGATTATCCCTTGTTAGATAGATACGGAATCAAAGATTCTTTGGATAGATGAAACCATGACTATCTCGTACCAGTATGATGGGAAGAAGAGAGCATGGAGAAGGAAAGCCAGGACTCATAGTCCAAAGCATACCATATCACAAGTTAAATGTGGTGTACAGGGGCATGTGTGGGTGCCATTGGAACTGATGATGGAACTGATGATGGAAGTTACAGGATGAATGCTGAAGTGGATAGAGCTACACTTTCTGCTCAGATTCAGTCAGATGATGCAAAACCGACAGGACAGAACTTCACAGCAGAGATGGATAATGACCCAAAACATTACATGAAGCACCACAAGCGCTTCTTCAGGCAAAGAAATAAAATGTTCTTAAATGACCAAGTCAGTCAACCCAACTGAGCATGCTGAAGACAAAACAGAAGATAAAACTAAAGGGAGAAGGACTCACTGATGAAAATCAACTAAAGGCAACTGCAGTAAAATCTTGGCAAAGCATGAAGAAACTCAACATTTGGGGATATAAATGGTTTCCAGACTTCACGCAGTCATTGACTGCAAAGGATTTTCATTTAAGACTTCAAACAATACATATATCTTTTTATACTATATCTCTTTGTCCAATTACTTTTGAACCTCTGAAAAATGGGTGTAATTTCTGAAAGCGTACTGCAACACTTTTGTTTAAACCCCTTACAAGAAAGCTGAGCTGAATTGATTGCTTAATTTCAAATCCACTTTGGTGTATCCACTGCGGTAACCCTAACCCTAGGTATACAAAGAGAATTTAAATTACCAAAATTCCATCAGTGTCCAAAGACTCATGTTCTCCAGAAGAGGGTGTGATCCCTATCAAGGTTTCTTCCTTTTGTCATCTCAGGGAGTCACCTCTGGTTTGCTCTTTAGGGATCTAACTTCATATCTGGGTTTCTGTTAAGCTGCTTGGTAAAAACATATATTGTTAACAGCGTCATATAATAAAACTTAATTTAATTTAACAGGATTAAACTTGACTTGCAAAGCATTTTTCATTTCATATGAATTAATGATCACCTGCTATTCCTGCAAAATCTCATGTTGGAATATTTGTATCCAGCCAGAAGAGTGAAGAGCAGTCCAACACTGTCCTGGCTAAAATAACGGAGTATCTCCGCTCTTTGCCATTCGATTTCCACAATGCTTCCATAATCTCAGGTCAGGAAGAGGGACTGTATGGGTGGATCACCGTCAACTACCTGATGGGAAACTTCTTGGAGGTCAGGCTAAGAGGGCGCATTCAGTTCGCATACAATGCTGTTTATTATTAAAACAATGTGAAGGGTTTTATACATCTTCAGGACATTTTTTGGGGGGAAAAAAATCTCCCTAACAAAACTTTATAAGAAATGTTTATGTCTAGGCTAGTTTGACTATCACAAACATAAATTGCAGCACATTCATAACGTTCCCCAGATCATTAGTATTTTATTAAGCTGTGCTTTGTTCACTCTGATCTGTACAGAGAAATATATGGAATGCTTACGTTCATCCTCATGGAGCACAGACTGTAGGGTCACTGGACCTGGGCGGAGCCTCCACTCAGATCGCCTTCACGGTGCCACCTGATGCCAACGGAACAGATCTCATCAAAGTTTCACTCTATGGCTATGAATACAGTGTTTACACACACAGCTTCCTGTGCTATGGCAAAAATGAGGCTGAGAAAAAAGTTTTGGCTGAGCTTGTAAAGGTAACCTTTCTGTTCCTATAATAACTTTGTGCTTAATGATAACTGAAGGGGGGGGGGGGCAGCTACACAGCCAAGTGCAAAAGTTTGCATAATATTAAGACGAAATAAAGGAATACAAAGAAATTCATGCTATAGTTAGATATTTAGTTTGTTAGGTTTCACAAATGTTTCTTTATAAGTATCAAAGAATTTCAAATACACCAGAATATTTTAATAATGATATTAGGGAAACTTTTACATGCCCCTTTATGAATATTGATACAAATATTATTTACTAATTTATTTGTCCACCATTTGCCTTTATAATTGCCTCGTACACACTGAGATCTGATTTTGACATGTCTGTTTTAGCACTGTCATAAACAGAAAAATCATTTTTTTCAAACCAAAAAACACATACAATGCAAGCATTGCCCTCAGCTGTACTGTAATGAACTCATGGGTCCAAATTTACTTAATTCAAACAAAATATCACTACTTCAGAACACCCTGGCTTTGTGTATTATTATTATTATTATTATTATTATTATTATTATAAGAGGTAGTAGTAGTAGTATAGTAGTATTAACCCATTAACTGCCAAATTTTTCTTCTGAAAAATTTCATGTGTTTCTATTAATTTACATCCAAATAGTAACAAAAACATCTACTTTCAAGAAATATGACTGATAATATTTCTGAATATATAGTCAAAGTCCCAAATGGGGATTATGGCACATGCCATCTATTTTTTATGCCATTCATTATATGAGCCCCAAATGGGGACCACGGAAGCTAATGGGTTAATATTGTTGTAGTTGTTGTTGTTATTGTTATTGTTGCAGACAAAGCTGTGAATTTAAAAATATTCTTTCTTAGAAAAGGGCTGAATGCCACAGTGGACAGTTTTCTGCCAGTTAATGCTACATTATAGTATTACTGTATTGATCAACCCATTTGATTCGTTTTAATCCTCACACTAATTCCACAAAGCAGACTGGAGCAAAGCAGAGTGCAGAATCCCTGTAAAACCTTTCTTGTACTAATGCAATAATGTGCATATACAGTCCACTTAAAGCAATGGAGTGAGCTTAATCCTAGCTAAATGAATGCTTTCCCAGACTACTCTGACTTTAGCAGCGTCCTGTTGAGAAGTGGCAGAAAAAATTACATCAGCCTTCATTATCCGTCCTCCTTTCTATTTTGTTCTTAGCTAGAAAGGATACCACATACCACAGATATAGCTGATGTGTCATCTTTACAGGGCCTAATGAGCTAATGAGTTGTGTTTTTTATGGTACTGACCTTACTGTCTCTTGTTCATCTCAGCTGTCTGCTGATTCAACAAGTATAAGTCATCCATGCTACCCTCATGGCTACAGCATCACCAAAATTGGCTATGACATCTTTAGCAGTGAGTGTACAAAATATACCACTCCACCTCAGTATACCCCCAAGAAAGAATACACTTTCACTGGACAGAGCAATCCAACCCAGTGCAAAATGTTGGTCAAGAGGATTTTTGACCTGAAGTCCTGTGAGGGGAAAGAGAACTGCTCATTTAATGGAGTACACCAACCACCTGTCACAGGTGACTTCATGGTACGCATTCTTAGCTACGGTTTACATTTATAACAAAGTATCACCAAGCAGATTTCCATTTCAATCTTAAAAGAATTTCTGAAGAGTTTGCCATGTGATCTTATACTTCACCGAAGAGCAAGTTTAATATAATATAGGTATCGTATGTTTAAAGCACATATCCCTAATCACAATTACTGCTTTAGCACTGCATTGTTGGTGTTCATGTATCTATTGCTCTTAAGGCCTATGCAGGATTTTACTACACAGCTGAGCCTCTGAATTTAAATGGCTCTAACAGTCTGGAGAAGTTCAACTCCACAGTCTGGTCATTCTGCTCTACGGACTGGAAAACAGTGAGTACCTCTCGCAGACTGTCAAAGAGAGTGTATGTGGTATCGATTAAAAAAAAAAAAAAAAAGAAGGCGTTTATTCTAGTTGAATTATGCTGAATAAGAAAATTACTGCTGACTGAGCCAAATCCACAATTTCCTTCTTTTTTTCAGCTCAAAGGAAAATACAACATCACAGAAAAACACTTGAAATCGTATTGCTACTCTGCGAACTATATTCATACAATTCTTGCAGATGGATACAAGTTTAATGCTGGCAACTGGAAAAAAGTTGATTTTCAAAAGGAGGTATCATATTACACATAAAACACAATCACTGAGTTTCAGTAACTGCTTTATTCTGATCAGGGTCATGGTGTATATATATATATATACCAAATAAGCACTACAAGCAGATTAATTAAGGCATCCTTTGACCAGGGTAAAGCAGATAGTGATGAATGAATGAATGCTATTGATTGCTGTGATCTTCTAAAAAAAAATGCACACATAAAATAATCATTGGTGAAATTATTTGGTTCCTTATTGAAAATTGATTGCTTTTTCAATTCCCTTTTAATTAACATTCATTTCCAGTACATATGAATTTGTTAATGTGCAGTTATTACTGTAACTAACGTCGGTTAACAAGGCTTTTCTTCCCCGCCTTTGACACACACGTAATGTTCGGACCATTCATGACACATTTTTTTTTCTTTGCTCTAATTAGTAAACATATTTCCTTTTTTGAAAATGACTCATACTGGTAGATCCAGTATTTTGCATTATACAATATATCACATTCCTTTGTTGCCTCCTGTATCTCCCAGCTACAGTTCTAGAGTTAACAATCTAAAGATGCAATAGTAAAAGTCACAAATTAAATTGAACTGCTGCTGTTTTGCAGGTACATAACATGAGTATAGCCTGGTCCCTGGGCTACATGCTAGCTCAGTCTAACATGATCCCTGCAGAGGCAAAGCTCCTGAAGCTACCCATTTCCAACAGCGTGTTCACTTCTCTGCTCTTCCTGTTCTCTGCTATCACCATCATCACCCTTATGTTCCTCATCATCACACTGGTGCGAATGTTTTACTGATGTCTCTGAAAGCCCTACCCAGGAGCCTAGCTTTGGCCTTTGAGCAGCAGCACTAGGGGGGAAAAAGCACAATACAATGCAGGAAAACGTATGTTTACCATGCTGTCTGTGCCACTGGTTCAACTATTCCTGACAGGGCCCAGAAACAGGTTCACACCACAACATTCACTGCCTGAAGTCTCGACATCTCAACCAAAGAGATGCCTAATAGCACATGTAACCTCTGATATATTATTGCAGCTAAATGAGGGATTCATCTTTATTGCCGGAATGCAAAATATAATATAGCTTTTATGATGGTCTGATAAAGGGGAACGACATCAGAGGACTTTGCAAAGAAGCTTTTGAAGGGATTACCGTTTTTACATTTGCTCAGTGCATTTAGATTTCCTTAATTCAGTGTCTGATGTGTAGCTAAAACACTGTAAAGGAAACAAAGGGAAGGTATTTAACTTGAATGGGCCAGACATTTTACATCACACGTCATAAATGTTCAGGTAATGCAAATGAGTCTTTTAAGTCAAATTTTCAAGATTTTCATTTCTTTTTGACAATTATTCAGCTTGAACATCCTTCTACCATGCTTCAATATGTGATTCACTGCGTAAGAATGTGTGTGAATGTGCCAGATGTTTCACAATGGTGACAGATTTTGAAGCTGTATTTAAATCCATTTAAACTTCCTACTGGAATATGACTGGAATAAGAGTCAATAGCAATACTGTAGAATTGTGTCAGTACATCTAGTATCATTCCACATACATTTAGAAAGCGTGGAAGCAGTTAAAAAGATTGATCATATTTAGAAAGTGAAGAATTAGTATTTACTAAGTAATTGTGTCTGCCAGTGCTACTACTAAACCTATTCCTCTGTAACCACTCCATCTTCATATTCACTATTTTGAGACCTTTACTTATCAATGATGTGTTTTCTATGCTGAATGTGATAGAGGTGCAAAAGGAAGGCTCTAATATGTGGTTTTATTACGCAGCAATATAACAAGCCAAGCCAAAGTCATAAATAGCAACTTGTAAAAAAAAAATGTAAAAAATATATATCTACATGTAGTCTTTCAGAATTTTCAGGGTAATATTGTTCTGTACATAAAATGCACTAAACATGCTTTATAACATACACTACTCTAAAATACTAAAATGAAAATAAAACTGTACCACAACAGGAAAAAGAGGAAATAATCCTTGCTTTTACCAACATGAAGTTCTGGAAATGCACAGGTTTACATAGTTGTTTCGCAGATCTGTTTGTGTTGTTGGTTAAACAGAGCTAAAATAAACAATAAATAAAAAATAATAAAAAAAGAAGACGAAAGAAAGAAAGAAAGAAAAGGGGAGGATCTATAGAACACGGTGGGAAATGATATGGTTCACAACACTGATTTCTCCTGTCAGAATTAAGAAAGCCATACTTAAAGCATCCTATATTTTTGTTGTGTGTTTTAGGTTTGTCTGGTTGTCTTGCCCTGTGTGTTATGGACTGGTTGAAATGCATGTCATATTTCAGCGCACAAGTTAGAGAAATGATAATAAACTTCATGAACGTTAACAAGCAAAACTTTTCGCAAGGTGATGTTCATTCTGGTGCCTGTTTTCACATAGATTGGTTTTGGTTTTGGTTTTTTTCTTCTCTGGAAACTCTCACCTTTGTGTACTATGCCTACATTGTTATACACCTTCCACACAAATAGACTTACACATCTGTAAACTCCTAAACTCGCCAGTAGAGGGCAGTACCTCCCTGGGTTCTTCCCAGTTATTGAGTTACACAGTAATTACCCTGATATAGTTCATGCTGAAAATAGGTAATGTCCGGTTTTTACATGATTATGAGGATGGATGATCATCTATCACCTCTCACTCAAGGCTATTTCCAGGGCACGTGTATGACGTGTACGCGTGCGTGAGCAGGCGTTTAAAAGCTCGTGCGTGTGCGTTACAATGCAGATGAATAACTTTATTAGAGAGAAGTGCAGTGCGCAGCCTGGACTTTTAAATCATATCATGGAGCTCGGCGGAAGTCCCAGGTTAATGCATGGCGCCGGTGGACTGACCGCCAGTTCTCCAACTTAAAAAAAAAACTCCTGCCTCATCCACCCCCCCTCTTCCTCCTGCCCCATCCACTCCCCCCTCCTGCTCCTGCCCCATGCACTCCCCCCTCTTCCTCCTGCCTCATCCACTCCCCCTCCTCCTCCTGCCCC
>JAQLOM010000032.1:12223108-12234658 GCA_030068315.1 Chrysichthys thysi
GGTGCATAATTTGCATAGTGGTAAAGTTGTGTGTTTTTATCGAGTTTGAACTGTGTTCAGTGTTTGTTAGACTGTCACAATGTGTCCCATGTTGTGTTATTGTTAATTGGGGGATATTTTGAGTGTTCTCTGTGTGCGTTTGTATCTTCACCATCTGTGAGCTGCTGTTTCGCTTGGGTGAGGTGGCCAGTTCACCCATGGATGATTGAGGTGCAAGTCTGGTTGTATACAGACAAGTTTTATTGGAGAATTATGCTGCCTCTGCTGGCAGGGTGTAATAAAGCACTGTCTCCTAGCTGCTGTTAGGAGAGTTTTCTAAGTGCTAGATCTGTAGTATGGTCATCCAGCTATGGAGTGAGTCCTTCTCCACCATAGTATGTATCAGCGGCTTATAGTCTGGTGCGGCTAATATATAGAAAAATCTGTTTTTCTTTTAAAAATTAGTGGGTGCAGCTTATAGTCCGTAAAATACAGTAGTTTAAATAAAAGTTCATAATTGTACAACAATTATGACAGCCCCAAGAACTGCAATATTTGGGGTGTTCTTTGCCTCTTTAGTGTTTAGGTAGTCCTGTTACTGTTGTATTTTTGTGGCTCTGATTGAACTACTGACATACATCTCTGAATGGAAATTTTTAAATTATTGTTTGCTTCTATTACACAGTTTCATGTTCTCTTGGAGGGTGCCAATAGTACTAGATTTGACTTTATTTAATAGTCAAGGGTGACAATACAAGAGCGAACAGAATGAATGAAAACTAAATTCCAGTGTCTTTTGTACTGAAACTAGAAGGTCAGAAGTGTAAATGCATAAAAGAAGCCTGACAGAAATAGTCAATGAGACAAAACCCTAACTTCAAACGAAAGAAGCTTAACCTTGTTCCTTTCTTCTCTCCATCAGGGTTATTTTTGCAAACATAAAGGCCAATTAGTGGCTCATGGGTCCCTGCGGAAAAGAGAACAGTGCTGTCTATATGCTGTATGAATCCCAAAGATCTCTGAATGCTACCACAAGGCAATGGACTCCATTATAACTTGTAAAGGCAAGACACAAACTACTGAGGGGTTTAGTATAACCCTTTGCATATAATTTTAAGGTGTTTTATGCATTATAATCTCATCGGTATTGGAGATGACCAAAGTTACATAACCAACAGTTAATAATACTATAAAATGTCGTGTTTTCATTTCCAGTGTTTTATTCTCCAACCTTTCCTGTGATTTGATTTAACTTCACTGGCTGAGGTTGTTCAAAGAGTGAAAATGTAATGCCATTACAAACTTTTTCCATAAATCATCTGGAAACATGTAAAGGAAAACTCTAGCTCTTTGGTAAACGGAGACTTAAAGCAGCAGGCATAGGAAAGGAAACTGTTGTATAACTCTGAGTTGCTCAAAGTTTCACAGACGTTCAAGGTTATCGGCCGTGTTGAATGCATTTTCTTTTTAAATAAAACCATTAAAACCAAAACAGACGGAATTTCTTATCTACTTCTTGAAGCACATTTAATCCACATTTTATATTGAACTGGATCGACAATGTTTCTTGCACCATATTAAGCCAATCTGGTTTAGTAACAGTATAGCTCCTGATGACTTGTTTGGATGGCAGTGCAACTTTAGCAGATATGTACACTTTGCATCAGGCACAGGCACCGAAAATAAAGTAAAATTGCACTATACGGCCAAAAGTTTTGTAGACACCTGATCACCACACATGTATTTGATTCTTCCCTCAAACTGTTACCACAAATGTGGATGCACAGAATTATATAAAATGTCTTTGCATTCAGTATCAGTAAAATTTCCCTTCACTGTAAGTGAGAGGCCCAAACCTCCGTCATGACAATGCCCTGTGCTCAAAGTGAGTTACATAAACATATGGTTTGCCAAGGTGTCTCAGTAACGCTCTGGTGAGCACAGATCCCTTCAGCCATGCGCAAAAATCTCATGGAAATTCTCCCCAGAATAGTGGAGGATATTTGAAATCAGATGTTCAACAAGGACATACGAGTATGATGGTTCACATGTATGCATTGCAAACCTTTGACTTTTTATTGGTGTTTTTTATACCTTAATTAAAATACAAAACACAGAAACGACAGTTTCTATTTAAAGGTTCTATTAGGTAAGCAGTTATGTGACTTACTACATGTGGGTCATGTCAGATCTTAAGCCAGCAGGAGCTAGCACACCAAAAAAACACAGACATGAGGACATTCAAAGCACTCACCTGCCGTATACTGGGTCATGGTCCACTAGCGTCTCAAAACAGCTTTCCTGGTTTTTTTCATACTAAAAATTCTTATTATTTTTAATGGCAGTTGTTTGTTTATAGTACACAAACTGTCTATTTCTATTTCTGTCTATTACAGAAATTACCAATATCAGGTGGTGGCCTCTAGATGTCCAGCCAAAAAAAAAAAAACAACAACCAAAAAAGCACTACAACTAATCAATTATAAATAGAAATGAATATGAAATACACAACACATTATTTTTAAATAATAGAACAAACAGCAAAACATTCACATTCTTTTTTTCCCTCTTAAACCTAACAGATGGCAGGCAGTGAAACTCACCAAGCCCATTCCACTTCTTGCATTCAACTTGAGCATAACATTCTCTAAAATAATGCTTTTCTTTGATGCTAAAATCGAACCCAGGAATTAGACTTTCTAAATGAATCTTGGGTAATCTGGTTTAATGCAAGACATGCAAATGGACTGACATTACCTTATTTATATCCACAGACTCAAGCGTAGGTTTTGGCATTATGGAATTAGATCCTGTCTTTCTGTGATTACCGGCATTAGACAGACATCGCACTGATTTCATCTTAAACTCAGCATGGATTAATTATCCTCATCTTATACATGAATACGATTAGCATTTAATTATGCCATTCAAAATACTGAAATGGAAACACAAAGTACAGCGGAGGTGTTGAATTGAGGGGAAAAAAAGATTTCCCAGAATAAGTGAAAATGTACAGACTTCAAACCTTGTGTTCTGTTCTGCTCCGAAAGTGGACCCAGAGTAAAATGCTTTCCCCCTCCCCTAAAATGTTTTTCCTGTATAGAACATGAAAAGGATTATTTTACTTTATTCACCGAGTAGTGTTTTTTCTTTTTAAGGAAAAAAATAATAAAGCATGTAAGAAAATTCATTCTGTTATATTACACCAATGTATTATTTGCACTCTTGCCTGCTTGTAGGAGCATCCCTAGGCATTAGAAATGGTTTACCTTTCCCCAAAAGGACAAATGAATTCAAGGGTGGTCATTTCAAATATTTTCGATCCATATTTCCTTTATCTCAGCTCCCTAAGCCAACGTAGCCCATGAACAGAGCATGCATTGCTAATAACCAAACAGAACACCGTGGTTATATACTGATACCAGAGTATGAGACAAAAGACAGTGAGAGACAAACTGTTAAAGAATTAAACAGTTTACAATGAGAAACTTGATAACTGAAGTCTTAGTTTTGATGAACACCATAGCAGCGTCCTATCTTTATTTCCACTTGATCGTGACAGGCCACAGTTACAAGACTCAGCCCTCCCTCCATTTCCATGTTCCCAGGACAGTAAGTCTCATTTGCACACTGCTTGAATATCAAAATAGGCAAGCATGAAATGTCCTCTAGAATAAAAACGAAAAAACATCAGCACTGAAAGACTAGTCATCACACATACAGGAAATAAATGGGAAAAACCATCTTCCTAAGACCACTTTGTTTTTAGTCTAATTTGTTTCGCTATTATATCTAAAGTTAAGCTAACCAATGAGAGTGCAATGACTACATGGAACATTTGCTGAAGTCACAAAGTCACATAAAAGTCAGAATTGCAAAAGTTAACAAATTCACTTGTGGCAAAAAAGGAGGAAACTTGAAAATATCCATCAGCGCAATCAGATAATCACACGCACAGGTACGAGAAATTTCAACAGCACACACCTTGACCTAATAAATAAAAATAAATTACCTTACACAGTTTTATAAATACAATTTGAATATCGAAAGGTCTTCCAACGTCACGATAAAGCTGAAGGAGTCTTTTCAGAGAGTCTGATTTGGCAGGTCAGTGTTCTGTATTATTTTTAGTTCTCCTCAGCACGAATGTGCCTCTCATTTACTCTGGTAATGAGCTACAGATTGCGTTATGTTGCAGGAAAATCTTTTTTTTTTCTTTTTCTTTTTTTTCCTCTCTCCACAGAACAATCCATCTTCACAGTATTTGTAATCAGCATTTCCCTGACTCCGGTCATGACACTGTGAGCTCAACACTTAGGTTAGGTTTTACATATAAGAACGTCTGCAAACGGTCCCAAGAGGTTCTTGTTAAAGATGCAGCGCACCCACACTAAATATGTGGTAAAGGGCTTAATGTTTTCTGAAAAGGTGTAGTTTTGTTGGGGGAGAATGTAAGGCATGTATGTGTTCTCTCCCTGCTCCTGGATCCACACTTCGTATTTCACCTCTCTTACCTTCAAGTACTTGAGGTTCCAAGGAATCTGCCAAGACACAGAGAGTTTTGCTTCATGGGCAGCCTGCACTGATGTCTGGCACTTGGGGTGTCTGACTCGCCCAGGATGTACTACACTGGCAGGTTTGCTCCTTTTCAGATTAGGCTTAACTTTCAAACCTTCTCGAAGGACTTCCAGGAAGGACGGAATGTCCACAATGGTGTCTTGATAAATCCGGAAAAGCCACTCTGGGTTGCGACAACAGAGGTGTCTCGGCACCTCCTTGCTAACTAGGATACGTTCCTGTTCCTCTTTCTCCAGGTGAGTGATGCCTCCTTGGTCCCAGGGGCGGTCAGGATAGGCCACAGAATTCTCCTCAATGGTGTTTCTCCACGCTATATACTGTAGGTCCATTCCTGGCAAGGAGGCCAGGGTTTTATATGGCGTATAGTGTTCTGGGTTGACCGCGTACGGGAAAAGCTCGATGATGGCAGCCCCGCGTGGTAGGAACATGGATGTGATGAGCTGAGCCCCGTGCATGCTGACCAACATGGATGCCGCACTGATAAGCTGGACTATGCTTGCAAATGTTTGCTCCTCCAAGGACACAGTGACTGTCCTCATTTTGTACTCCTGAGCCAATGCAAGAAGCAGCTCTGCCTCATTGAGTATCAACCTGTTGGAAGCTCTACTAAACACTACTATATAATCATCACCCTCAGGTGTCTCCTCTGTTGTTATATTAAGCCTCTCCTTTATGAATGAGGCAAAGTGACGAATCTCATTCCCAGATACCAGGACGTTGGCTTTGGGCCCTTGGGGCTGTACAAAGCCATACTGATACCAAGTGGTCATTTTTGACAATCCGACATAAGATTTGGTGAAGCACATGAGCTTGCCAAAGTTCCGCATGTGCTCCTTAAGTAGTGGCTGTTTGCTGCTAAGTAGGCGATAGAGGTCGAAATGGTTTCCCTCTCCCCATCCTTCCATGAAGACAAGTCTGGCTTCATCATCCAAGTCTGTGTACTGTTTCATGGTATAGTATATTGGAAGAAGATCATCATGGAAGATGTGCATCAGATTATCAGCATTGAAGCGATTAAGGATGAGAGTGACATCTGGCACAAACACGGGCTTCGGCATGTACTTCAGTGCGGCTGCAGGCAGCTCCAAGAAGTTAAAATACTGAGTATTATGATCCTCTACAGAGGACAAGTCCAGCAGGGCTGGCTGGAAGCGACGAGGGCCCAAATTGGGAAGCATGACTGAGGCATTACTGTGAAAGAATATGAACTCCTCAGCCTCGGAACAGTAGCAAAGATAGTCAAAGCGGCAGATGCGGTCAGTGTGCATCTTGCCAGTGCAGACCATCCTGGTGCCTTGCTCTTGCAGTGCCAAAAGGGCGGCATGGTAATCGATGCGCACATGAGAAAGCTCCTGGGATTGACGCGTCAGCTGTAGCTCCTCTTCCAGTTGGGCCATGTGGTCGCTTAGGCGAACATACTTCCATAGCAGGGCTGCGACCAGCGACACAAGCAGGCCATTTAGTACTGCAGCCAGGTTCATTCTACAGCCTAATGCATGCATTGCAGCTGAGCTCCAACACCACGCTCATGCTCAACCTGCACAAGGAGGAAAAATTACACGTTAAATACTGTTGATGCATTCCCACACATTTTTATCCACACAAACAAAACTTAAAGAGAATCTGTTAGTTAGAAAGCTTCATATTTCTTCCTGGATTTTATTTTTTTTTCTTTCTGGTACAATATATGTTTGTTGCCACCTGATCATCAAACCTGTATGTGCTTTCTGAACACCTCATTTCAGATTTTGGAATATGGTTGTGGGTTTTTCCCCATTCAGCCACAAGAGCATTAGTGAGGTCAGGTACTGATGCAGGTTGAGGAGATCTGGGGTGAAGTCTGCTTTCCAGTTCATCCCAAAGGTGTTCAGTGGGGTTGCGGGGTTTATGGTGGGGTTTATGGAGGCCACTCACCATCTTCAACACAAACCATGTTTTCATGTGCCTCAGGAGCAATGCCATATCAAGCTAGAACACATTTAGGCCTCTTAGCTCTTGTGAAAGAAAATTATGATGCTAGGGTATTCAAAGACATCCGAAACAACTGTGTACTTCCAACTATGTGGCAACAGTTTAGAGCCTACAAAATAATTAGAGCAACATAATCGTTAAGGCATATATGAACGTGATGGTTAGGTGTCCACAAACCTTACCTGCCAATAATGAGCTACAGAAAAGAAATTCCAGCAACTTAAGTTCACACCATAGTGTCTAATATTCTGAGCTGCTGACATCCCCATGGAACAGACCCAGTAGCCTAACATACACGCACATGCTCCGTAGTCCTGATCGATACCTCAGCTAAACAAATCTCCTGAAAACAACTCACGGTTGCCCAAAAAATACTACGAGCAAGAAGAGAACAAGAGAAAATTCAAGGAAAATTCTAAAAATCACATCCAATGCCATTCTATTATTTGCATGGCTCCATAAAATACAAGAAAGGCTGATTGAGCTCTGGCACGAACGCAAATACTCATGTGATTTATAAAAACAAAGTGAGTGCAGAGAAAACCACGCCAAGCTTCTTAGATTGTATTTTGGCAAAGCCAAATGATAAACTGTCTATTTTCAGATGCCAATTTTGGGATCTGGTGTATTTCTTCATCAAGTGACATAACTTTAATATTTAAAAAAAAAAAAAAAAAAAAAGAAAGAAAATCATGTAACTTTATGTGCCCTTAAACATACCCGGACACACACTATGTCAAGAAGACGACAGATCATGTCAATATCAAATCATGAACCCAATATAGTGCATAGAACCAAATTATGAATTGGGTGAATCATTAGAGGCCTACTGGTACAGTACAGGACCACTGTTGGACCTTTGGGCAAGACCCTTATCCTCCCTTTAGATGTCAAACATGACAGAAAAGGGGGGAATCCTGATCAATGGTAATGACAGTCTTTCCTGTCACTGGATCTACATAACAGAATTATGTTTTGGGGTTTTTTTTTTTTTACTTCAAAACTAGATCCAAAAAGACACTATGGTCTTTACTAATGCCAAGATTTCAATGAAATAGAAACAGAGAAAAGCCCACATTTGGCCAGCTCATAGACTGTAATGCTAATTTTACCACATGATGCAAAGGGCATATCTCCCTCAATATCATTTTTATCTGCAGCGTGTCAGATGTTAAGAGTCAGGAAGCGTTACCTTCCAACCCAATCATCCAGGGCAAGGATGACAGCAGCAGCCATGTTCCCAGTTTTGTGCTTTTTATACTGTTCACTGAGCAAAGGGATGCAGGAACCATTAACCGTTACTGCCACTTTAGTGTTATACAAAACACTAAAGGACCACTCATGCCCCTGAAGGCACTGGAGAACACAAACTGTGTTTGGATTAAACAGAACAAGTGAAAAAAGAGCCAGTCCTATAAATTATATAATCTGAACTGTCAGTTGAAAAAAAGCATAGCTTTAATAAAAAGACAATACGATATACATCATATTATATTATGTATTCAAAATATATACATACGATTCTCATTACCTCTTGGGTCTGGAAATGATCCCCCACAGTGCTCTGGATGTGATGGCACACATTTCACCCAAATGTTAAGGCTTATTTTAACTGCATTCAATAGTTTACGCTTTCCTCTGCTAACCAGCTACAAAAACCTGCAGGTGAAAAAGCACTATGCATACCTTAATGAACAAATATGCCCTTTATAGTCGTGCTGTCATTTTTAATCCTACACACTTGCTAATCTACATAACTGATACTGAAATAAAAGCCTCGGGGAGAACGCAGGATTGCTGCATGAGCTCTGGATGAAATAAATTGAACATTTCAAATATTAATAAGTCCTTTATATTTGTTCTGCTTTGTGGTTTACCTTTACACCAGGCAGACTTTCTGTAGCTGAAGCAGCCAGCTCTTGGCTCCACTGATCTGCTTCACATTAGCTGGTTTACTCACAGTGGGCCTGTTCCATCTCAGTTGAGATAAATGAGATGGTTATGTTTCTGGAACGCTCTTTATGCCTTCAGTGTCACCAATTTATTGTGTGTGCTTAAGCTAACGCCCTCTTCAAACTACCCAATAAAAATTTCGGTGTCATTTGGCCAAACCAAATGCACACCTAGCCAAGAGGTATTGGGGAGATTATTCATTTAAACAGATTCTTGTACGTTTAGTCGAGTTTTGATCCGGGGGAAAAGGTTTTAACGCTGATCTACACCACTGAGCCAGACAATCCCATTAAAGAGACGCTGAGGTGTGTAAATTGGCAGTAATTTGCTAAAAGCACTAAAAGACACTTTAAGCAGTTAGTGTCACGAGGTTTGGCACTAATGCACTCATTCGGACATAATTCATATAGCATACAGCAAGCATGGGCCATGTCCTTGAGCTGCTCTCTTCTCTTCTCTCCATATGAATGGAGAGGTAAAGCAGAGATGACAGGGCTCCCTTGGCTCTGTGGCATACAGCTGTGCTGTTTGCTGTGGGGATGATAAGCACCACAATGATGGGGGAAGGCGGCCTAGTGCTTCTAATGCATTTTAATCAGGCTCATGGAAAGACACTGCTCTCAGTCTTCCACTGGCCCTCGTCCCTGACGCGTCCCATAAAGAGAACCAAGGATGCATCGGCTCAGTTCTAGCCAAGGACTTTCTTCTCCGAACATCAAACGACCAGAAAGGCTGGGGGAAAAAATCCATTACACCTTCATTGTTCACTGCCTTACTGTGTGTTCCATCAACCATCTTCCCTCTTCCAAGTGTGCCCGTCTTCAGTTTTAGTTCAGCAGTGAAGCAGCAGATTTGTGTAAAACAGGTAACAAAGCTGATAAAACGTATCAGCAGTTAAAGCAGCCATGGGGCTTCACACGTCATAAATCTGTGAGATGTGTAAAGCAACGCTATTTTAAAGCTCGTTCTCAGTAGAGATGCTGTTTGACATTTTCCCCTTAGACACGGGTGAACAAATTACTAGCTCAGGTCAAGCTGATCTTCTGTTTGAGCTATTAGGTTCAACGACATGCCAAATACAACGCAGAGGTAATGCAATGCTGTCACTGTAGTTGCGAGGTCCTCATACAGAATTTTGCCACCTGCTGCACTACACATATTGGCTGAGGTGCTATCTGGATATCGCTCAGAACTATTTTTACGATTTTGATCTACTAGCATCCTCAAACAAACTATCGTTTTGAATGCAGGTGTGTGAAAACTGAAAAAAGCGATCAAAGCTTGGTCACATACATCTGCTCCTAGTATGTTACCTCAGACACTAGCCAAACTCATAGAATATCTTTTGCAGTGGACAGAACAGCACAGCTATTAGCAAAAACTTTGGAAAAAGCAATGAAAAAGCATTGTAATTTTCTGATTTAGCAGTTGTCTCAGAGAGTGCTTTTACTGGAGGCCAAAAAATGGTGATAAATTTAAGTATTTAGTTGTTTCTGCTGGAGAGGAAAATTTACTTTATGTATATATGATACAGTAAGCTAAACAAAAGCCCTCCTCCATCAGTAAATGATTTTTAACTTGCATGCTCTTTTCATCCATGTAGATATAATTACTAGGTGCAGAAACATTCAGCGGGTGGAATCTGAATTCGTTACTGGGTCACAGATATCACTTTCTGAGTGTTCACAGGCAATGTTTCAGCTGCCTGCTAGCAGCGAAGAAATGGCCGGTTGTGGCCCAGAAGCCCTCTGTTCCTCAGAGATGGATGAGGAATGGAGCTGAGACAGTCCTCCTGCAGGGGTTACGAGAAACAATGTCATTTGGTCCCATTAGGGAAAAAGACCATTCGTGAGACTGCAGCACTGACGTGAGGATAAGATACTAGTATGGGAGTAATACAGAACTTGAAGCTAAATGTGTGCCAGATTTTAAAATCGTTTAAATATGTAGGCTTGGAGAAATTGATCAATTTTATAGATGAGCACTTTGATAGGGTGACACCGTGGCACCCAGGGTACCATCTCACAGCTTCTGCGTTCCTTCCTTCAGGTTCTCCTGTTCTTTCATATTTCCCACAAAAAATGCTGGTAGGTGGATTGGCTACATTAAAAATCACACCTAGATGTGTGTGCATGTGTGTGTGTGTTCCCTTTGATGAACTGGTGACTACGCTCCATATCCCAGCACAGGCTCCAGATCTACCATGAACCCAGTCAGGATAAAGTGGTTACTGAAGATGAATGACAGAATTAATCAAACAAAGAAGGGACTTTTAAAAGATGGCACCAAAATAATTATGAGACAGCTTGGCTTATTAAAAGTGTTCTTCAAATTCCTGAACATAATAACCTAACATTCACGTAACAGAAAAAGAAAGGCTTTCTGAAGTTATGGGTGCTCTTTGCGTTTTATTTTATTCCTGGCGATCTGGTATTTTTCTGGTTTTAAGCTGTAAATTTTAGCAAAATCAGGTAGAGTGTGAATTACAGAAAAGAAGAAACTTGTTGAGATCATAAAATGAATGAACTGACTGACTGATTGTACTGACTGGTTATATTGACTGATTGTCTGTACTGACTGTCTGACTAAACTGTACTGACTGACACTCTGTACTGAATGACTGTCTGTACTGACTGACTGCTTTTATTAACTCTCTGTACTGACTCACTGTATTGGCTGTCTGCCTGACTAAACTGTACTGACTGACTGATTGTATTGGCTCTCTGTACTGATTGACTGTACTGACTGACTGATTGTGTTGACTGACTCTCTGTACTGACTGTCTGTCTGAGTAAACTGTACTGATTGTACTGACTATCTGTACTGACTGACTGTACTGACTCTCTGTACTGGCTGACTACTACTGGCTAACTGTACTGACTGATGGACTGTACTGACTCACTGAACTGACTGATGGACTGTCCTGACTGACTGTACTGTCTGACTAATTGTACTGACTCTCTGTACTACTGACTGAACTGACTGACAGACTGTCCTGACTCTCTGTACTACTGACTCACTGAACTGACTGACAGACTGTCCTGACTGACTGTACTGACTCTCTGTACT
>JAQLOM010000032.1:12234758-12259891 GCA_030068315.1 Chrysichthys thysi
GTCCTGACTCTCTGTACTACTGACTCACTGAACTGACTGACAGACTGTCCTGACTGACTGTACTGACTCTCTGTACTACTGACTCACTGAACTGACTGACGGACTGTCCTGACTCTCTGTACTGACTGACTAATTGTACTGACTCTCTGTACTGAAACATTATTAATGGCAGAGCTGTGCGCGCGCCTTCCCCATCTCCCTCCTGCAGTTGAGTTGTTTAGACCAGCAGCCGGTCCTTCACACACACTTGGCCGGCGGAAAACTTTTTCACTTTCTCAAAATTTCCCAAAGCGAAACAAGACAAAACGGTGTGCTGTTGTTGATATTTTCAGTAAATAATACAGCACTCACCCGAAGGCAGCTAAGCCGGTGACGGTATGTGGAGTCAGTGCGGCTGCAGGGCTTCAGTAACGGCTAAGAGCGCGCGGTGCACACGGCTAGCGTGCTGTCGGAAACCGCACGAGACCATCTGATTTATAAGAAGCAAACAAGCACCGACTGCAGCTTGGTGCAGCTAATACATTCTGCTTTCGGCACGACTCAGACAGCTGGTTTCTTCCCAGTTTTGTTCCTGACACGAACCCGACTCACGAGCTGTCAGTCTGTACAAGCCTAACCCGGCTGAGGGAAACTCCGCCCACGAGAACTGAGCTCGAACTAGGATCTCGCGATATCTGAGCGTGGACTCGCGTTGCCTTGGGCTCGTTAACGAAGTCGCTAATTAGCTCTGTACACAGGAAGTAGTGATTTGTGCCCCTGTGTGGTAAATGAGCACTATACATGAGTTACAATTCCAGACTGAAAAACAAGGGGAAATGTGGTGCAGGATGTAGTGGTTTTGCATAACACGCCCAGGCTCCCCTAGGGTTTCATCCTGTGATTGGGTTGTTGGCCATATGGAGGTTTTTGTGCATCTCTGGGTTTTCCCTCACATTCCCAAACAAAGACATGTCAGTAGGTGGACAGTATTTCTGCCTCACACCAAAGATGTGTTTGAAACGCCCACGTACTCACTGACTACAGGGCGTCCTCGAATTACGTCGGAATGATGGAACAAGACATTCTTAATAGATTTATAGGAGATGGAGGCGTAACCACAAAACACCGTAGGTCAAGGACATCGTAAACCGAGGACTCGCTGTATATCCTCCTGAGAGCCAAACTCTAATGTTGAGTGACTTGTCCTTACTCCTGACTGTTTCTATTTTTAGTAACTGATAACTAATGAACTTAATTATTGTCTCCAAACAGGAAGAAGTTTGGCAAAAGAGTGATACCCAATGGTCCTCGTATTACAAGGAAATCCACACAATGTAGTTGGGGGGAAATGTGATGTCCTCATATGAAGACAGTGGGATCTCAGGAGGATATAGAATAATCTACTGAGTGCACTATGTGGGGAATCAACATCTGATTTCGGACATTACATTCCAAAATATTCTATGTCAGGAAGATAGCAAAACACTCAACAGAACTGCTTAGCTCTGGGAAAAATGAATGCCTTTACAAGACGACAAATGTGATATTTATTTAAAAATGCAGTATGTATTTTCCAGGATATTCAAAAGTTTAATGTGGCTTTCATTACTCCGATTATTTTCTTGATTTCCATTACTGTACACAAATTAAATCTATAGGAAGTATCATAAAGAGTCAAATGAAATAGAAACTTTTTTTTGCAGTAGACTCTAAACATTCTTAGACACAGCTAAATTGTAAAGTTTAAGGCATCCTTGGGTAAATCCAACTGGCAAATAACATGTAGTCTAAGGAATGTCTTGTCGTCTTTAGTTCACCTTGTATTGAATTGCGGTATACTGGAGAAACATTGGTGTACATCATTTGTATCCTACATATTTTGGTGGGATTTGGGGGATTTGAGGGTATTTATTGTGAACTATATAGTAAATTAAATTTACAACTGAAACTTCAAACAGCAGGGCGGCATGGTGGCTGAGTGGTTAGCACTGTTGCCTCACAGCGAGAAGGTCCTGGGTTTGAGCCCCGGGTTTGGCACAGGTGCCTCTTTGTGTGGAGTTTGCATGTTCTCCCCGTGTTCATGTGGGTTGACTCCGAGTACTCCGGTTTCCTCCCACAGTCCAAAGAGGGGATTAGGCTAATTGGCGACTCTAAATTGCCCGTGAGTGTGAGTGTGAGTGTGAGTGTGAGTGTGAATGGTTGTCTGTCTCTCTGTGTTGCCCTGCGGTAGACTGGTGACCTGCCCAGGGCATATCCCACCTCTCACCTGATGTCAGCTGGGATTGGCGCCAGCTTCCCCCCGCGACCCTGAACAGGATTAAGCAGAAGAAGACGAAGACGATCTTCAAACAGCACTAGAAGGAGTGGAGTATAGAGTGGCTAATGGGAAGCAAATTTCCAAACATAGCTCAAGTGCTGAGATAAACTCTGGATGCATTGCAACCCTGACCAAGATAAAGCAGTTACTGAGCACAAACAAATTAATACTGATCTAATTTAAGGTCAAGAGTCACTCATTGTTCTATCACTGTACTCTACTGAGGAAGAATCACTTACTGTATCATATTGTTTTTTCACAGGGCTCCTGTTCCTGACTGAAAGTGAGAGCCACTCAATGTCACCACAGAACACATGGGGTGCAAAAACATTTAGTTTGTAGAATTTGGTAAAGGTGAACAGCAAACTCCATGCCACCAATTTACAAATGTTCCAACAGCTTTATGACACTCCTCATGATCCCTCCCATAAGATGGTCATAGCACACACTGAATGTGATTTAATGAAAGAAAGCATTAGTTGACCTGTGTTCAAGTATGCTCATGTAACCACGTCCTTTACCCAATAGGTTAACCATTTTTGGACAGTGGAGAACCCTTTTAGGGTCCCCAAAGCACCAGTAACTTAGCATACATACATAGCACTTGAGAGCCCTCAGTGAACACAGCACAGTCTCATCTGCAATAACTGATATGTGTATTAGTGCCAATAGTTTTGCCAGTAATTCAAGTTTCAGCTGATGACCAATAGCAGATACAATTTGACAACTTGTCTGACCATAGATGTAACCAACAATAAAGTTGTCTCACATAAAAGCCACTTTATATTCTTGCCTTATATTGGGTTCAAACAGCAAGCCCAGGTCTGCCTGTTGGACCACTGCTTTGTGTCGGAGATGAAGTACCCCTTTAAGAAATGTCCTTAGTAGCTCATGTGGTCCAATGCTGCTATGAATTAGGGTAGATCCAGACAGGAAATATCACAGCCATGGGTAATGCTGCATGCCAGCAGCACTGGAGGAAGTTCATCCATATTCTTCCATAGCCTGTGAAGTGCTCTCCCCATATAGCCATTGTCATTAAACCATAGTTAGAACAAAGCTGTGTAAGTGCTTGCCAAAATGCTTCTGTCCCAACCAATCTAGACATTTGTCATATTCAACATCTAATTCCATCAGGGCTTGGCAGAAGATATATGTTCCATTTAAATTATTTCATAGTTTTGATGTCTTCAGCATGTAGAAATTCAGCAAAAAAGGAAAAAACAATGAGTTACTAGGTGCGTCCAGACTTTTGACTGGTACTGTATATAAATATAATATACACTATATAGCATCCATCACCTTCTCTGGAAAACCAAAGAGCTTTTGATATAAAGTATATAGATGGTTTTTGCTACACAAGTCAGGTAAGAGATATAAACATGTCCAAATCCCATATCCACTGTAAAACATACCAACTATTTCAGCTCTGGATGCCTTTGATAGGAAGCTAAGACTTGGCAGTGTGTTAATCAGTTCAACAAGATAATGACCTTCATTTGCATTCATGCAAAATAAACACCAAAATAGTTGAAGTATCACAGTCAGTCTTTTGCAATGACCAACTTAGTCTTGATTTGTAGCTTCTTAAAACATGTCTAAACTGTGCATATAAAAGAGCCTGAAATGTTTTGCATGGCGTGGGTCCATGAAGATCCCTGTACAAGCGTCTCCATAAGAATACAGTGCAGGGCATCTGAGACTATTCCTCTTCACAGATTCTTCCCAGATCATCCAGGGTATTAGGCATTAATCCTAGACCTAGCACATTTATATATTTATAAGGATTATTTTTCTCAATTATTGAACCTCTAGAGATGCTGTACATACATTTCAAGAAATTTATTTATTTATTTATTTATTTATTTATTTATTTTTCCCATTCCATCAGCTCTCGCTGACGTTGATGTCCCTATATGTCTCTTCAAGGCCAGACGGTGACCAATCCTCTCCTGGCCACACATTCATACCTACAGGCAATTTAGGGTAGCCAATTCACCTAACATGCATGTCTTTGGACTGTGGGGGAAACCGGAGCACCTGGAAACCCACACAGATACGGGGAGAACATGCAAACTCCACATAGAAAGGCACCCATGCCGAACCTGGGGTTCGAATCCAGGACCTTCTTGCTGTGAGGCGGTTGTGCTAACCACTTAGTTTAACAGTTTAAACAAATTATGATGATTTATCTTGACACATAAAATTTGTATTTCTTTTGGATTTTTGGATGTTTTCATATGTGGTCAATTTCAGTGCTCCATGTGGTCTCAGTTGCATGATTCAGCTTTGTTTTTTGTGCATATGTGAACATATATGAACTCAAACCCCTATAAAGTGATCCACAAGTGAACCATACTCAGAACACCTTCAGAAGTGGTGTGAGTGCAGTTTGTTTGTGGTTCATTTTCATGTGCTACCAATTATGCTATAGATAATAAGTTGCTATGTAGCAGTAATAACAAAATAGTATTGTTACAGGAACAGTAGTTATTCTGTAATACTATTGGCATACAGAATGTGTGTGCAATATATGTAGTTTATGTACGTATATTGTCTACCCTAACCCCTCCTGTTAGGCAGTAGTTCAGTCGATAGCTCTATGGCATGATGTTTGAGTTGATTTTGATGGTTCAACATAAAAATATGCTTCTGATATTTCATTCATTTCTGTTTTGCCTGCTCTGTTTTTCAACCAGATGAAAGAATCATGTAAAGTATCCATTCAACTATTCAGAGTTACACATATTCACTATTAAATTGTGGTAAAGAAGTCATGGTGTAAAACAAGAAATTGCCTGAGATCTCATCAATGCAAAAATTTCCAGGAGAATTGAGGAAATAATGCAGCTAGTTTCCTTTTGGGTCAACTTTTAACATGGAAAAAAAAAACAGATTTGTCTTGATTTTAAAGAATACAAAATTATAATGCCAATTCTGGATGATTGAAGTTTTGGGCATATGCTCTTTGAAACCTCCTTTGCATACTGTATATGAACGTGGTGCCCTCTGCAGCTCAATTGTGGAAGTGTTTAACTATGTGTCCCTCTTCATCTAAGGAGCATGAATGAACCCTGTGATTGCTGAGTAATGGTAGAAGTGATAATTCACTTAACCCCGAGCTCTTCAGCATGGCAGATAGTGTGACCCACTAGGGTTACTGCACCAAAATTCTGTAACATACTATGAGAAGCCAGTAACTCTACCTAGGAACTACATCTCAGCCCCCCCCCCCCCACACACACACACATATACACATTGGGAGGGGCTTCATGACATCTCCTGGCAGCTCTAGCTCACTGTCTTGCTCATATCCAGAGGTCTTTATGTCATCTTTTCATAAATCTATTACATTAAAATACCAGAAGAACCATTAGTTTATGATCACGTTGAATACCCCATAGCCATAAAAATAAGAACACACATGAATTCACAACCAACATTTTAAAGTGAGGCTTAATCTGACATAATCATTTATTGTTACAAGTGGAAGCAATATCGTAAGTTCATAGCTTAGGGACTGCCTGCTAGATGCTCTGACACAGTGGTGGTAGCCTGGGTCCTGGGTGAAGTCTGACCACACTGACACAGGCCTCAGATATGGAGCTGATCTGGGGTCTGTTGGCTATAGAAGGGCTGGGGTCTGTTTGCACTTGATCTGCTTTGTTGCCTTGATGCGTTGTTCTTTAAAGGTGCACTATGTAGGAGATCTGTTAGCAGAAATGGAATAAAGAAATCCTAGGTATGTGTTCAATCGTGTATAATTACTTGTAACGACTAATCTGTGTGCTTTTGTAAAACTAAGAATAAGCCCTTTATATCTATATACAGAGCAGGTTGTCTTTCACAGAGCCGCCATGTTGTGCTACTACACAAAGATTGTGTTGTACTTTCTTAGGCTCCTGTCTAGTGGGTCAGAGGTCACTGGGGCACTAGCTTGCAGGGATGCTTCTGGCTGAGGGGCAAAGGTCACGGGGGCTCCTGGCTGAGGGACAGAGGTCACTAGGGCTCATGCCTGCAGGGAGTAGGCTACTGGGCCTGCTGACTAAGGAGTGGAAGGTTTTTTTCCTGCACAGAGGAGGCCACTAGGTCTCCTGGGTATGGAAAGGATGGTGGTGCTATAGTGTATGCAGATTGCAAATGTATTAAAAGTTATTCCCTCTAATTAATGTCAAGGTACAAAAGGCTCATTGAAAATGAATGCGTTTTCGAGCATTTAGCTCATATTTTAGACTAGTAAACTCAGAAATAGAAATAATTAAATATATTTTTTTAAGAAGAAACATATGTTAAGGCCCCTTGCTATTTAAAATTAACACTAGATGGCAGTCAAGTCCCATTTCTCCCCCAAAACATTAGGTCTGATAACATTTGTAGTGTTAAACTATAGACCAGAATAAATCAAATGAACACAGAGCCAATTATCCTGCTGTTTCCTTTCACTGGGTTTCGTACAGGGTAATTTTGTGGTAAGGTTATTATTCCCGAATTAAGATGTATAGATAGCCCTAATCTAAATATAAAGCTTGCTGCACTTCCTAAACATGTTGCTGTTTAAATCCACCAAAACCTGCTAAGCCCAGAGTGAATTAAGGCTTAGAATAGACCACAAAAGTTCTCCAATGGACTGGGGAGATTAATCCCTGGCTAGTGTTTGTCCAAGTGTAAGACAGATGCAGAGACAGTTATAGCAAATATCATTAAACCATTGTTCACAGTGAAAAATAAGGGGTTTATGCCCAATTTTTCACAGTAGCACAGTGAGAAACTTTTCCACTTACTTGCAACGACTGCATACAACTCTCATAACAGTGCATCTAATCTCTTGGGAACATGCCAGCACAATGAGTTCACTCCCAGGCGACAGACCTTTCATTTCAAGGTGTGGAGTCTGCTGTGCCACAGTGACCTTTGTTTCTGGGATCGCAGATCCAGTCTGCTGAATAGTAGGCATGGGGGTTGGACGCATATGTTAAATCTCTTTATTATCCACCACCATTAACCCATACATGCTGTTCATATTTCATGTCTTCACAGTATGGTCAAGAATTCCCTCATAATAACTGTCTAGAGCAAAATTTGAACTACAGATCTATTTAGACTATATGAATAGCCTATCTTACATTAATAAACAGATGATTCATGCCTAATTAATGTTTTAGAGAGCAGGGAGAGTGTATTGTTTAGATTTTACAACACTCGTTTTTGTAGAAAAGCAGCTATCAATCACAGAATATCATGTCCTGTGTTATGTAAGACATGAAAACATAACAGCCATAATGATTTACTCAATCACCCGTTTCCTATAGTAGTTATCCATTGTGGGTCAAGCCAGTCTCAGGTGACTATGAGCATAAGGCAGGGTACACCCTGGAAAGGTCACCAATCCTTTGCAGGGCCAACACAGAGATAAACAACCCTTCATAGTCACATTCACACCTACGGGCAATTTAGAGTAGCCAATCACCCTAATTAGCATGTTCTT
Source organism: Chrysichthys thysi (assembly GCA_030068315.1). Lineage (NCBI taxonomy): Eukaryota > Metazoa > Chordata > Actinopteri > Siluriformes > Claroteidae > Chrysichthys > Chrysichthys thysi. The sequence goes on from JAQLOM010000032.1 coordinate 12,242,540, forward strand.
GAACTGTGAGAGGAACCCAGACAACCCAGAGGAAACCCATGCAGACACAGGGTGAACATGCAAACTCCACACAGAAAGGCCCCTTGGTCAACCTGGGGAACTTGGGACCTTCTTGCTGTGAAGCAACAGTGCAAATCACTACACCACCGTGCTGCCCGTGCTATAATGATTTAAATATATTTTATTGAAAGTGAAAATGGCAAGAACATTCTGGAGTTGTTAGGATTTATTATATAACCACGTAAAACTATTACACCATTAAACACTGTCCTCACTGCTATATCATAAAAAAAAATCATTACTACCATTTATAATTCCCAATATTATTTCTGTAATGGCCATAATCAGAGTTTTCCTCCATGTTGTCTTCCTGCTTTACAACAACCTTCTCCAAATCACCATCTCCTTCCTCATGTTAAAGATCAGATCAAGGCCTCTTGCACAGTAAATCTTGCTGCCACAACCTCAGAAACTGAAATGGCAGTTCGTGTGCCTTTATAATCTTATGATCACCCCAACCCCACTTTTGATTTCTGTTTTTATGTCAGCAAGCTCAGAATAAATGGATTCCAATTTGTTACATTTTTACGTTATTTTAATTACATTACAGGTGCTTGTTCTTGCAGGTGCACATCTCGTATCTGTATCAAGGCACTTTCTGACCTCTGTATGACCTCTGTTCCTTATGTGCACCATAAATGATCACTCCTGTGCCATTTTACTATTTCGATGTTTCAATATTACCCCATGACCCATCAAATTTCTGCCTAAAATAATGACATTCAGAGTATTTTTACTGCTGTCAAATGTCAAAACGGGTCAAATTTAACTCCAAGCCCTATGTAAGGGTTAAGTGCTGTCTGTAAAGGTGTAGATATTACAGAGGCTTTGTGTTGTTATTCTTCCCTGAGCTTCACTAAACACTGATTTTTAAAATTGACAAGTATTTGGAAATCAGTTGCTTGCAGAATCAGAAAATCAGATCTGAACACAATGAAATATGAAATGTTATACTACCTAGAAATGTTCAATAATGTACAATATAACTATAGTGTTCTCATGTTGCCATCAACAGCTCATTGACCTGACTTATCTTCCACTAACAGTAACAAAACTTCTGTAATATTTTCCCTTTTTTTCATATAACCCTGCTAAAATAACCAGCATGGTCCAACCAGTTACCAGCTTTCAGAACACAGACCAAGCACCTCGATTTGACAGATCATCTTTGCCAGCAGCTAAATGTCCATATTATGGAGAGAAATTGATCAGTAAAAGTGTGAGATTTTTTTTTATTGCCTTACTATACAGGGCAGTGGTAGCCTAGCGGTCAGGGCATTGGCTCTTCAGTTGGAAGGTTGTGGGTTCAAGGCCCAGGACCAGCAAGGTACCATCCCTAAGTACTTCTCCCTGGGGAGCCTGCTTCACTTGGTGAATGGGTCAAACGCAGAGAAGTAATTACTATGTCATACTGTGCTGTGGTGTGTTTCACATGTGATGATCACTAGTATACATTACTTGCTTATTGGGACACAGATGATCTACAGTACCTTCCTATGACAGACTATTAGTAGTGGTAATTCAAGTTTCCTTTCTACCAGAATTAAACAGCTGGCAAAGACAGGCTACAAGTTTGGCCAGTTTGCTCTGTGTTTTGCTGCTGGTACCTAGTCAAACTTATGTGCATTTATAGTCATTAAAATTACAATAATGGCTACAGAAGAATTTCCCATAACTAGCATAGCCACTCTAAAGTAGGGAATGTCATTATATGTCTTGTATAAATATTACAACATTGTACAATTTCCAGTGAATAGTAGATGATGTCTTTTAGCTATAATAAAGGGCAGAGCCAGTGAGCCAGGTAATGAGACAACACCAGACCTTGGAAGTGTATATTTACATTTACTTGTTTGTGTGAATAAATAGATCTTTAGTCTTCATTTGAAGACAGCCAGTGACTCAGCTGTTCAACCACACAGGATAAGTTCATTTCCCCACCTGCGTCCCAGGACAGGGACGAGTCTTAATGCTTGTCTTCTTTGTACCTTGACGGATAGAGGGTGGGTTTATTTGAGATGCCTTATTGCTTAAAGAGAGCAGCGTTGCAGAGCGGGGTTGGCTTTGCCAAAACAGCTGCCATAACACAGGTTTAGCTGGTCAGGCTGGTAAACCATCTGTTCTAGGAGCTATGTTATTTTTCAGCTCCCTTATCACTTAAATAATGAATCACTCACCTGATGTTTTGGCATCTGGGAGCTAGTCAGATTTTAATCTGGGGTTTATTTCAGTCGGGTGATAGGTGAGGGCAGGACTTTTTTGTTTGTTAGGGTTTTTTTTTTTTTGCTTTGTGCTGGTTAAATTTGATGCAGACAGCTACAAGAAGCCAGTGGAGGGACAACAGCAGTGGGGTGATGTGGGAGAACTTGAGGAGACTGTGCTGGGTGGATCACTTGCAGTGGTTGGATGAGATGCAGGGACAGAGAAAGGGGCAGGAGTCCACTGACAAGAAAAGACAAGAGACAATTTCAACAAGTGCTGTAAACTCAGCTGGGAACGACGCGAACTAACAACAGACTTCTTTTTTTTTTTACCTCCTACAAAATGCCCACTTCCTACCCTAGGAGCTCTGAGAGGATTATTTCACTGAATGAAATGGCTCCGTTAATTAGCACTCCTAGTGCAGACGTCGGTGTGACGTCAGTAGGCTGCGCATGCCCAGTAGAGCGCGCTGCAGCTGTTGAGGGAGGAGAGCCGCTCGCGCAGACAGTTGCTTGTACACTGAAAGCAGGAACTGTATGTATGTGAGTGAGTGTGAGAGAGAGAGAGAGAGCGAGCGCCGCTAGAGTCAAACCTCAAGTGCTAAGCTCCATTCACAAGGCTTTTGTCTAACGCCTTTAAATGTGGATCAAATAAGGCGACCCGGGTTTCTTCTCGGACTCGTTTGAGTATTTTAGTGTTTTTGTTTTTTAAATGAGCCCCGGACAGAGCGGTAAGTCCAAAACTAACCAGACCTTAGTTAGCTAGTCAGCGAGTGGATTAGGCGCTAACAAACGCTTGCTAGCCAGGCGGCTAGCTCCTGCTAGTCAGCCGTAAACATACACTCGTTTATCCGGTGTGCTGTGTGGTGCTCTGAGGACTGCAGCTAACACAGGGTGTGTTTCTTAGCCCTGTGTGGGAAACTCGTCAGGGTTTATTTACCGCCCTGGTAATCCAGCATCCTCCGCCGGGCCGGGCCGGGCCGCCCGGGACGCTAACCTGCTATCGGTCTATCTAGCTAGCTGTGGTGGAGCTAAGGAGGCTGCTTAGCTGGCGAGCTTCAGACGGCGCTTTGCGGTCAGACTCCTGCCGTAGCTAGCTTTGCAGTGAGTGCACTGTCTCACAGAGGGGACACGGACATCCTTTAAATGTGGGACAGGTTTGTAGGAGAATCGCTTTGTGTGCAGGAGCGTTAGTGTTCAGCTGAGTGTATCCATCATCATCATCATCATCACCAGCGTGCTGAGTGTTGGGCAATGCCGGATATCTCACGGCTGTCAGATCACAGCACAGCTGTGTGTGTGTGGGGGGGCGCGTGCGTGTATTTTATTCAGGTCACTAAAATAAGTATTCAGTTTAATCATCTGGGCTTAGCCCAGTGGGTAAGCTGAGTACCAGAAAGCGCCACCCATGTATGTTTGTTTGTTTGTTTGTATTTTTAATGTTGCACTCAGTAACACTCCGTCGTGGTGTTTTACTATCAGGCTCATTCACAAATTTCACATGTTGCTGTGTATTGTGTACACAATCGACGTGCGTGAGGGTCAGTCATGTTTTGAAGAAGGATTATTATTAATTAAAGAAAGCCTTCATCCTGAAGCACGAGCGTGTATATGTGTATGTGAAATGTTTGTGATTTGTTTAGTGGTTCTGGTGCTGATTGGTTGGTTGGTGCTGTGGTTTTGTTATTCCTGTCAGAAGACAGTAGTGAGGTGCCGTGCTGACGTCACAGGGGGACATTGCTGCGCAGGCCAGGCTGACAGGAGAAAGCACTTTAAAGGTAAGGGATAGTGGTTGGGTTTTTTTCTGTTAGCTCTGAACAAGAACAGCAACAAAGCAAGAGCTGCTTCTTTCCCTCACTGAAGTAGCCGAGTGCAGTGCATCACCATGTGTGTTGGAGAGGATTAGCCTGACTAGGGAGAAGTCTATGAAATGACCAACGTGATGGTGTTGATGGCAGTGTTAATCTGATATGTGAAGCTTCGGAAGCTGTTGTCTGACCCACATGTACAAACGAGGAGGTGAGAAAGGCGGACGGGCTAAAGGACTAAAGCACTGCTGCATCGTCGTCTTTAGATAGAGCTGAATCGAGCTAAATCCCACTGGTGCTGCGAGCAGTCACAATGTTTGCATGGACAAAATAATTGCATGTTGAATAATTCCTGTTTTTGTCACTTATTCTGGAAAAAAAAACCCACCCAATATTACTGCTAAATTGGTTACACGAGTAATAAGAATTAATATTGCAGACAGTTTGGATACAAACCAAACTGTTGTCTATGTGGTTTGTGTACAACGCACAGAGCTGATCGTAAACAGGCAAGAGGACGCGAACCTCCGTCACGAACCTCCGTAAACACCGTGATTAAGATGCGTATTACAAATGCGGTGTACATATGGCCAAAGAATGCTCCTAAAACCCAAAGAATATCAGCATATCCCACACCTTAATCGGAAAATGCAATTCATTCCATTCAGATGGAATACGCTGTTTACGTGACCTGTGTCCTGTTCTGAATATTAATTTAATAGTTTATGTAATTAATGTTAGTGTGCATGGAAATGTAGTGAATGGCATTGTGGGTGATAAAAAGTAAAAGCAGAACCAAAATGATGATCAAAGAAGTATAACCTAAAAATGCCCTGTTTGTTTGTTTGTTTGTTTATGCAGTTGCATTTTTTGTGTAAACTCTTACACTTGTGTGATCCTGGTGAGCTGAGTAGCGCTATAAATTTTCACTGAAGTTGGATCATCTTCAGTAGATTCATAACTGCAGACTTTAGAAATGAATCCACATTAAATTCACATTGCTGGCAAAGGTTCCTCAAACCTTTGTTTTTCCTCAAGTCTAACACACATTTTTTTTTCTTCAATGTATGAAGAGGAGCTGTTACATAAAGACGTCATGTTCAGTTGGGCCACATTTATATGCGATATTGAACTTTTACAAACTCTGCATTCGTCATGATCTCAGCTACATCTTGCAAGATTTATGTGTGTGTTTGTGCGTCCTGGACTGTTACTGTTACTTTGTAAACTAACTCTAGTATGAGGCTTTCTTGCTACGAGCTGCAGTCTGAGTTGCATTAAAGCCAAACAAGCAGAGTTTTAATACTACTTGACAGTTACTAAACGTGATTACAAATCGATGAGTGTCATGCAACACTTGCAGCACATAAGCCTGTTTATTATTTAGACTTTGCGAGGCTCAGGCAGCTCAGATAGAACAACATGTTTAGGACATGAGCTTAATCATGTGCAGTGAGTAAAGGGACGTCAGTTTCTTTCTTTTGGTTCCACTTCATGTTGTTTCTGTTAACATTTCTGAGGCAGAGAACAAAATTACTTTAAATAGCACAGTTATGGTCTCTTACCAGATGTGCGTTTACTTTCCGAACTTCTTTTTGTTCTTGTAGATATCTGAATAAGTTGGTTATATCTTTTATATTGGTGGAAGGTTTTCTCAGGTGACGTGTCACCTGTTGTGTAACATCTTTTAGAGTTAAGGCTCTCCGTCGTTCTGATGATGATGGTCACCAGTTCATATGAAGACTAGTGTGTGTGTGTGTTTTTTTGTTTGTTTATGGAGTCTTCTCTAAGCACCCAAGTGCTTTGTATCACCCTGGTCATTTCCTCTGAGCACATGTACAATCACTAAACCGTTGTTCTGGTGTTTTTTTTTTCTTAGATTTTCTTTGCAGTTCAGAAGTGGTGAAAATGAATTACATGAATTGCTCCAACTGCCATCGATCACTTCTCATTTCACACTATTAAGCTCATCTAATTTTTCTCTCCATATTGTTTTGCTTTGAGGTTTTGCATGTGTGACCTGTTAGGAGTAGTGACGGTCACATTTAAAAGGAAAACTTGAACAAAAGAGTACATTTGTGCAGCAAAATATTCTAAACCTAGCCTCAGTTATTCAGTTTGTCTATGGTAGACTCGGCTAGCTTTAATCAGCTACACCGTTATTAGCTGTAAATCACACTCGCTCACACGGAAGATGCAAAGCCGTTGTGTTCAAGTGTGTTTGCTAAATACAACAACAACAACAAATAAAATCTGATGTTTTTTAATGCAAAAGCTGGATGTTATCTTTCTGTTTTGATTAGTTCAGCAAGCAGCTTTGAAATGTGGGAGCAGTCAGTAATGTTGAAGGCATGTACTGTAACCGCCTGCTGATATTTTGCAATTTTTGCCTTACACATTGGCTGTTGGGATTTAAACAGCACTTTGCTCTCATCCTTAAGCTTTGATATGAGACTGATTTTAGAGCTCTGACTACCTGATATTCATACTAGCTGATATTCATACTATACTGTACTTTGTTAAATGATTTAACTTTCAAGGGGCATACATTTTACAGTTTATCAATGTTTGTTTTTGGATTTTTTTTGTTTTTTTACTGTGCATGTAGTATTATATAAATCAGTAATATGTATTTTGGGTGGCACAGTGGTTTGGTGGTTAGTACTGTCGCCTCACAGCAAGAAGGTCCTGGGTTCGATCCCTGTTCTCCCCATGTTCGCGTGGGTTTCCTCCGGGTACTCCGGTTTCCTCCCACAGTCCAAAGACATGCACAGAGGGGATTAGGTTAATTGGCTACTCTAAATTGCCGCTTGCCCGAAGTCAGGTGGGATTGGCTCCAGCTTCACCCCACGGCCCTGAACAGGATTAAGCGGCATATGATGAGCGAATAATAAGTACAGTCGATCTTCTCATTAACAGACTAATTGGGGGAGAGGTTGTCCGTTGATGTGAATAGTCTGATGGTGTGAAGGGGTGGGTGTGGGGGGTTAAAATAGTGGAAATGCAAGGAAAAACACCACTAAGGTCCATAAAAGTGCTACTAAGTACTGTACACATGACAAGCAGCATAACGACCAACATAAATAGGGAAGTACATTAATGTAAATACTAATGTAAATACAATTGTAAATGTCATTTCCCTTATTTGTGTTCACACCATACTCCTCACAAACAGGAGACATAAACACCAGACTTCTTAATGAGCTCAAATTTCTGGCTAATACTAAGATTGTCATGCTTTCTTTTACCACTAGCCTTATCTTTAGGTGGCAGAATAATGGCACTGGGCAGAAAAACAGTCATAAACACCAAATAATCGCCAAAAAAAAAAAGTACAGTGTCACAACGACCACAGCTCAACCGACGCTTGTAAGCAACTAGTAGCATGCACACCACTGCCACAAAGCGGCCAATTGCTGAACTACTGAACTGAGTTCGCAACACCTGGGATTTTTTAAACTTTCGTTCTGGACATTCTGGCTAATGCATTATCTATTCAGACCAGCGGGTTTTGTCCGTTACATCCAATATCTGTTAATGCGATGTCCGTAGATGAGAGGATCGACTGTATTTTAATGTAAACCAGATAAATGATTGATAAACATGCATACAGTACTGTGTGAAGGTCTTGAGCCTCACTCCACGTTTCTTTACATTCTGCTAGGAACATGAGACAGTATATACAGTGATTTATTGCAACATGTGCCCAAGTACAATTTATAAAACAAAGAGTTTGTGTAATTCTAACGAGCTTTAAAGTCAATACTTGGTATGACTGCTGTTCACCGCAGCCTGAATGCTCTTAGGCAAGCTTTCTGGTCATTTCTTTAAGTAGTCTTTAGGTATAGTCCTCCAGACCTCTTGAAGGACATCCCAAAACTCTTCTTTTTTCCATTTTCTGTGAAGATCGTCCCACACTGCTTTAATAAATAATGTTGAGATGAGGGCTTTATGGAGACCAATCCATACTCTATATACACAGACGTCTCAGAAGTAAACAGACACCATAAATTTTGAAAAGTGTATTTCTAGAAACTTTGTTCTAGCTGCTCTGCTATAGTAGCCAAGTTGATGGAGATGCCTCACAGATGTACTCCAACTCACTTGGGGTTGCTCTGCATCGTCAGCTGCCTTACAACGGGGATTTTTTTTTTCAACAATCTTGACAGTCTGAAGACACCTGTCAGAGGGTCCAGGTCGACCATCCTTTTGAGGGAGGTTGTTGATTTCCTTTCTTTGCTTTTGAATTGTACAGTCACTCTGACTGTGATGAGGAATCCCAAGGTTTTGTACAATCATACATTGGCTAAGTCCACCCTCAGACTGACCCACAATGTGCCCTCTTTGAAAATCACAACTCTTTTGCTTCTGGTGTTCACTGCATGGCTAGTTACTATAAACAATTCCTATACTGTAATCTGGAATGAAAAATAATAATATATTAACAAGTTTAAAGTGCCAGGTGGTATCTGCAGAGATAAAAGGTAATGGGGTGACTATTTACTTTTGAGAGAGATAGATGTGTGTCTGTCCTTGTACGTACATTCCATACCCTATATGGACAAAGGTTTGTGGACACCTGCCCACATCCATCACATCACGCCAGTTCTATTGGCTTTAAGCACATAAGCTCCTTTAATTACATCTGTCTGTTTCTGTGAAGTGTTGTTAGACGGTATTTAAAACATGTATTGGGAATGTCATTGTCGTCAAACCTCATTGTTGCATTTAACCACAGTGGACTACTCCCAAAACGAGTAATGCGTTGACAGCCACAACCACGGTGTAATTACATAATGCTATAGAATAGCGAAAATGAAAACACATATTTCATACAAAATAGAAGTCATTAAGCCTTTGTGCATGTCTGTGGTGGGTCAGACCTTTTGAATAGACTCACAATTAAACAGAATGGGGTAGTGATGAACAAATAACTAACATCCTGGTGATTCATCATTATAATCTGCGTAAGTTCACGTGAAGTGCCCTGGAATTACAAACAAGGTGAGGTTTCGAGGGTCTCTGAAGTAGGGTTGCTACTGTAGATTAATTTGATTTAATTTTGTTTGAATGATTAGCACAAATATTCTGTGCGTGTAAGATGAGCTCAAAGCTGATTTGAGTTTATTGATTGAATAAAAGAAAACCAGCAGTAGAATACAAGTAACATTAAAGTCTCTTCTGTGTGACATCCTTACATTCAACCTAAATAAGGCCAAAAGTACACGTGTTAGCAATTATCCTCACCAAATGATAAACATGTCAGCCAGTAAGACTTGGTTAAGTGGTGAAATATTAATACAAAGGTAACAAAAATGGCAAAATTATTGATGATCAAATTGTGTTCTAATGACCAGCTGTGGTTTTAGTCCTCCTGTTGCTTCACTGCTCCGATGATACGATCATGTCAGCAGGTTTACCTCTTATACTATGGTTAAACAGGTAACACAGTTGTGCCAGTCTAATTCAGTTTCACATAGCCTACTCTGAACGTTGCAGTTTCCCCTAACTTTGGGTGTTTTCTTGAGCAAGCTTGAGTTTGATTTTGGCCCTGATAGGCCAAAGATGCAGGATTTACAATCAGTTTCAGCAGTCCTCCTTACTCTACAGTCACTGTTGAGCTACGGAAATAAAAACGACGAAAGGATTTCAAAGATTATATGTAGAAAACAAATAGCGTGGGTGCGCATCTGAGTACTGTGAAATATTACATTTTGGCACTAGGTGAATGTTTATGTGCCTTCTTAGAGTCTGGTGATGGGAATGGTCTGATTCTGTATGAGTCATTGAGGCCCTTTGGACAGGAGCTGTGGTCTGATTGGTTACAGCAGTTTCGGAGATGGGAATATAGCGTGCAGAGATTGCACAGATGACAGTCATTTCAGAGTCTTGAGAGCTGGAGCTCCTTTTATTAGGTCTAGGCTGTGCCACTTGTAGCTTCAGAAACACTCAGTGGTACAGAATTGAGCAAAGTTGTCATAAGTATACAATTGGTACAGTGTGGCATCACCCTGTATTTAAACACATAACTGAAAACTTCAGCCTGAGTCCCTTGGAGAATAATGTCTTTTACCACATTTATGTATATATGCAATGGTGGCACTTATAGTAGTAACACGGTTAGGAACTGAGAGTTTCACCAAAGGGTTTTGGTGTCTTTGCTACAATATATTAATTTGTAGTTTAACCCAGTTCAACTTTCCTAGTGCTAAGGCTGCCTGCTTCATTATGGCCATGCGTTAGACAATGATGTGGAAAAACAAATCGAGGTACTGAGGAGAACCCCATCACAATCGTTTGTTGCTGTTACTATATGGGCAAAAGTTTGTGGGCACCAGACCATCACACTCATATGGGGTTTTGGGTCATTCCAGATTTAGTCCCACTTTGCTGTTATAATAAGCTCCACTATTCTGGGAAGGCCTTACACTAGACTTTGGAGCGTGACTGTGGGGATTTGCGCTCACTCGGTCATGAGCATCAGTGAGGTCAGGCACTGCTGTTGGGTGAGGAGGACTGGGGTGCAGTCAACGTTCCAGTTCCTGTCATAGGGGTTACAGAGGGGTTCAAGTCAGGGCTCTGTACAGGACTCTCAGTATCTTCCACACCAAACTTTGCACACCATGTCTTCATCAAGCTCACTTTGTGCACAGGAAACAGCTCTGCAGTGGAGTTATATTCCATCTAAGAACAAAATTAATTCTCTTGTGTACCAGTGCGCTAGCAGAACAAGTGCCATTTTCATATGGGTATTAGTGTTTGTGTTGCTAATATTTGCCACAGTAATTTCCAGATGAGATCATGATTCATCCAGCAAGGGAAAATATTTTAAGCACCGTTTCAAACAGTGAAAGTGCTGACAACTTGCATCTGACATGGTCATACACTCATTTAATTTTTCATCTCATTGTCCAGCCAAGGTTTATGTTCACGGAATAATTAATGCTTGGATTCATCAGTGCTCATGCAGAATATAATGTGGCCTTTGTTTTTGGTTTTGTTTTACAATGTTTCAATTTCTCTCTGACGGACAGGATCCTGGCATGATGGGTCTGCTGTTGCCAACCGATGTGTTGAAGTGAGCGGTCCTCTCCCTCTTCGATAAACTCCTCCCCTGGGGTTAAACCCCTCGTCCCATCCAGCCAGGGAGCAGCGGCCATGGCAGGTGTTAAGCGTGGCTACGATGGCAAGATTGCTGGACTGTATGACCTGGACAAGACGTTGGGGCGTGGGCATTTTGCCGTGGTAAAGCTGGCACGCCACGTCTTCACCGGTGAGAAAGTGGCAGTCAAGGTCATCGACAAGACCAAGCTGGACACGGTTGCCACAGGACACCTTTTCCAGGAGGTACGCTGCATGAAGCTGGTGCAGCACCCTAACATTGTGCGCCTCTATGAAGTCATCGACACACAGACCAAGCTATACCTGATCCTGGAGCTGGGGGACGGAGGCGACATGTTCGACTACATCATGAAGCATGAGGAGGGGCTCAACGAGGAACTGGCAAAGAAGTACTTTGCCCAGATTGTCCACGCCATCTCTTACTGCCACCGGCTTCATGTGGTGCACCGTGATTTGAAGCCTGAAAATGTGGTTTTCTTCGAGAAGCAGGGCCTTGTTAAGCTTACTGACTTTGGCTTTAGTAATAAATTTCAGCCCGGGAAGAAGCTGACCACCAGCTGCGGCTCTTTGGCCTACTCCGCTCCGGAGATCCTGCTGGGGGATGAGTATGATGCACCCGCAGTAGGTGAGTACATGGTGAACAGGAGGAAATGTACAATAGATACCTGTTTGTCCTTGAAGTGGGATGCGCAAAGAATCGCCAGGGGGTCTAACATAATTTGCAATGTGGTCATTATCAAAGTTCTTGCATTCCCGTGTAGTTATTAGCTGGTTTCACTTACATTTGCACCGGGTTTAATCCAATCATTAATATACATATCCTGTATATGCCAAGTACAGGAATGAAAAGCTCTCTGACTCTAATACAGGGTTTCAGTGGAGTCTTAAAAACTCCAAAATGTAAAAAAGTCAATTTAAGTTCTTAAAAAGTCTTAAAGATTAGGGCATCAATGCATTTAATGCTGCTTCCGTTGCCTTTCTAGGTTTTTCTTTTTCTTTTCTTTTTTTAAAACTAATTTATTTAAATAATGTTTTAGTGCCATAAAATTCTCTGGCCCAGTGTATATGGGTTCTATGTTGTGGTCCTTTCTTTCAATGGTACAGATGAATCATGCTGTGGTAGAACTACAAATGAGACCAAGGTGGAACTGATGGCTGATATAAACATTACAACCCGCCATTGTGTAAAAGTAATACTCTCATTATTTTTGTTGTAGCCTTGTTATATAGGATTTCCTGCTGTGTTAATCCCTTTTTCTCTCCTGAAGACGGTTGCGAATGTGAATAAAGTTATCGCATGAATTCATTTATTTTGTAAGTAATTATAGGACTCTGGTTTTCTCTCATATTCTGTCTACTTTTTACCAGCCTGGGCGTAAAATCGCTCTTTAAATTTCATCCAGAATGGTCTTAATAAAGGTCTTAAGTCTGAGATTTAAGTTGTTGAAACCCTGCATGGCTAGTCAAATTACTTACTAGTTATTGTACAAAATTTCCTAATATTTGAATAGTTGGATAAAATGTGCATAAGTTAGAGAACCCTAAAGCAATGCTTTAGATTCCAGGTTCATTTATAACTTTTACACCTAAATTTAGACTTCAGCCTTATGCAGAGGGATTACTGGCAGGGTTTTTGGCTTTTGTGTTGAAACAGGTATATGATCAAAATTAAAATGAGAACAGCAGAGAAATCGCGTTGGGTATTAAGTTTCCTTTTTGTTTCTGCTTAATGACCAGTGGCTTTACATGTTTAAATGTAATGCGGCTTGATGGTTGTCAGAGCTTCGGATTGCTGAAATATTTAGAAGTTTGTTCACCTGTTCAGGCTCATGCAGGTTTCATGTGCGTTTAGGGTGTGAGAGACTAGCATGTTTGAGCATGCTGAAGACCCAATCATCCCACATCCTGTTTTTTTGTTTGTTTGTTTGTTTTTTCTTTTTTTTGATTTAGCACTGCTATTGCTTTCTTTAATAGACTCCTAATCCTCATACACGGACACTTTCTCTCTTCTCCATTTTCCATTTCAGTCTAAGAGCGTTTCCGTGCATGTCTGTGGTTCCACCGTCCGTTAGCGTGTGTCTCAAGAAAGAAGGCAGAGGAACAGGAACGCTGCTGGTGCCGTGTGGATTTGTAGTCTAGTCACAGTTGCAGGCGATCGGCTGGTGGAACAGTTAATCCTCTCTTTGTTTGAGCTGAAGCCTCGCTGCTGGAGCTCTGATTAAACATTCCTTATTGACGCTGTCAGTGTGATCAAATACACTGTGTGCTCTGATTGCTATTGGACTCCCCGCTCAGATTATTTCCGGCCTCGCTTCCTAATTGACGCTACTTTGTTCTGCATTTTGTTTCCACAACAGCTGAAACAAGACCGAAGCCTTACAAAGTATCATTTGTTTCATACCTGGTATATCGGTAGTGCACCACAGCGTGGATGAAGGGTCGAATCCGGTTGTTTGGAAGGTGTGCATTATATCCGTGTACCAGCTGTAACACTGAATATGTTGGACATTTATGCAACAGAAGCAGTTTGGATTTTAAGCACTTCATACAAGCTGCTGTTTGAGAAAGAGAGGGGGGATTGAGGAAATGCCTGTTTATAGTGGCTGTAACATGAGTAAGAACAGCTTGTCTGTTGGACGTTCCAGAGCTTTAAATCTAACTTTTAAAACGCACAATGTTTTGTACGATAAAAATTAAACATTGTAATCGTCTGCAAATCACTGCGGTATAAGCAGAACGACACACTCCAGACCTGCAGTTATACAAGTGTACTTCGGCGTGTATTATTTTCAGAAGAGAGGACGGTCTGTTGTGCATTGCGTCTTGCTTATCAAACCTTGAGCGTTAATATTTAGACCATCTGATTTGATATTTAGATAGCATGGGTTTTTGTTATATGTAAATTTGGGACATTTTGCTCCCTTGTGTGATCCTTTGCATTTGACTTGCGTCAGTAGGAATGCTTGTCCTTGAGTCTTGGGGGAACAGGTAGTAAGTACTCCAAGGGGGTCAGCGTGAGGAAATTTAAAACCTGTGTGTTTCCCGTTTATTGCTATACCAGTTGCACGAAAGAATTTCATCCCTTGCTTTTGGAATTCAGGATTGGTTCAGTCAGTTATTTGGTTTAAATAATAACAATGCAGCAGCAGATCATTAATTTTATGATTGATTGATCCATGAAGAATACTTTTGATTACTCAACTTGCCTTGCAAAATGCGTTTTGTTTTTCTGCTAGGCATAGTGAGAAATTACAAGTTTAAAAGCAACCTTGTACCAATGAAATAAAAGAAATTTGAGATATTGTGGCACATATTGTTCTTTCAGTGTTTTTGAGCACAATTTCAGCAAAACTACAGTGCCAACAAGGGTAATCATGTAATTTTCCCGATACTGTAACACAGTCAAAGCATGTCCACGAATTGCTAGCGGTGTCATCGCTTTAAAATTAAAGAAGAATTTAAGGGAAAGTGACTCGCAGAGATGAAAATGCGTCTCATTTCAGACACTGGCAAGGCTCAGCTGCCAACAAAATCTCTTGTGGCCTGCCTCTGTGTGACCTCGCTCAGTCTACATCCAGTAGCGTTTTATATCCTGCCTGATAATCACACTGCTTATGCTCTTTCACGGTACAGATAGGTGCTGTTTTTGAGCAAATACACATTCAATAATCACCCTCAGTCCTTCCATAATGGGTGAGTGAAAGATGATTGATTCAGTCACTCTAAGAGGTGAGTAAACATGCCACTGGGAGAAGGCAATGAATTGGGAGCTCCATGTTCCCTCCCTAAATTTAAGCTGTTATCAGAGTCGCCTGATCATTACATCTGATGAGTGAATGGATGAATTGTGGAGGTTGAGGTGAAAGGTAGGAATCTGGACCTGAGTATGGATCATGATTTGGAAAGTTAGGCTCTCTTGCTACTGCTATCATGTATAAATTATTAGTCAACTACCCAGTATAACTGAGTGTTAATCTTTTTCAAAAAAATTTTTTTAAATTTTTTAAATTAAAAAAAATATATTTTTTAACCATCACACCATATGCCTGTTCTGACTTTGATATGGTAGAGGAAACATTTTGGAAACTCTACTAAGCATGCGAAGTGATTAGAGTAAAGCAGTAAGTCACTAAACACACTTAGTGAGTGAGTGAGTGATACACAGGCCAGCCTGAGATTTTAAATGCCATTTGTGATTCTTTAAAAGGTATTTTCAAAGATTGAATTCGTTTTTTTCCCTTTGCTTTTTTTGGGCTATTATCCTCTTTACCCTTTAAGTATTGCTATCCGAACTTACCCTTACAAAAGCCATGCAGGCTGCATACTAGGCCTAATACACATCAAGGGTTGGCACAAGATCGTAAGCTGTAAGGCCTTCTTGTGCTATTCTTTCTGTTTCCAAATTATTCTCTAGTAGAAATGTTCAAATTTTATACTTTTGATTTAAAGAATGTCGATATTTAGATGGCAGGTGACTGTTTTGTGTACTTTATCTCCCATACTGAGACCTGTGCTTCTTGATTTGATTCTATCAAACTCTGTAATGTTGGTGAAGCCCAGTTAAATGAATGACTTGTGTAAAATGAGCTACGAACCACGTTCATCAATCCTCATCCGTTCGTCACTGCAGCATGGCCTTAGGAGAGACTGGAGGTTGGGGTGTGTGTGTGTGTGTGTGTGTGTGTGTGTGTGTGTGTGTTTTGCCTGCTGCTAATTTCACAACTTTGGATGCCAGTAATTCTCTCAGAAACTAACCAGGCTGGTTTAGCCCACATTCATACAGGAAGTAGTTGCTCTGAGCTACCTGGAAATGAGGTTAGACGTGTGCATTGAAGTGCTTTTTGTTCAAGTCATCCCTTTACACCATAGCAAACACCCTGCTAGTCTCTGCTTTTATCTAGGTGTGTGGCTGATACTTACATACATGTTGGGTTTGATGCAGTTCTGAGATGTACATTCCTTTTTTATTTTTTTAAATCAAACCTGTTCTGTACTTTCCTAAATATCCCATGTCTAGATTTTAATTTTTTGCCCTTTATTACTTTAAACTACCCTAAAGTAATGCAAAAAAAGGGAGAAAAAAAGTTTCACATTATTAGTGTGGAAGTCTAAATGTGCTTTCCCACCAGACAGTCAGTTTAACCACAATCCCACGTTTTGTCCTGGTTTCAATTGCCAGCTGACCCAGTGTGCTAAATTTAGTTATCCTTCTTGCCCCCATACATGAGTGTCGATACAGGATGCGTGGGTTAAACTATAAATAGCGCAGACAACCGATCGCTCGGACACAACTGTCCTCATGATGTCTCTGGCTGGAATCACTTTTCTATTGGACAGTAGCCACAACAGTCCTCAGTAGTTAAGTGATGGCGGTGTCCACTAAACTCACTTTGTCCTTTTCCTGGCAGCTGTGCGAGGCACATTTTTATTATTTGTTTTATCCACAGTGAGGTTTTTTTTCCTGCTGCTGTTTAGCTTGAATTTGCATATTGTCTGTTTAAAACCCTGCCATTTCTCTGAAGCTGAGGGGCTCTCTGAAAAGACTGTCCATGTAGCTCTTTTAAGTGGCTCAGGTGCATTCGAGTGGATGAGACGATAAAATACAGTGTAGACAAACTCACAATATTTAGCAAAGTTGTTGGACGTTTCTGCTGGCAGTGTGAGAAGACTAAAGGTACAGTTTTAACGTGCGTGACAGAAAATGCATGATATCAAAATGTACATTTTTGTACAGTATTTTGGATTTTTTATATGCGGATAGCAGCACTTTCTCAATCTTTCTCTCTTTAAAGCAGATAACAAAGCCACTACTGTGTAAATGTAAAATACAACTAATAACAGCATGCAGCTTCATATTGCACAAGTGCAGCTATTTTTATTAAGTGTCTATTTAAAAAAAAAAAAAAAAAACCCAGCCTAAAACAGTGATTAATTGTGCAGCCATACAAAGGACCCGAGTTGGGAACCAGTAATCTAACTGAGCTTTTCTCTGCTCATTCAGCCATATGAAGTCATTTAGATGTTAATATTAGTCTTGTAGCAATTTAATGGGACCACATAGTAGCCTACATCTGTTTGGTTGTTAGCAAGAGTGTGTGTGTGTGTGTGTGTGTGTGTGTGTGTGTGTGTGTGTGTGTGTGTGTGTGTGTGTGTGTGTGTGT
>JAQLOM010000032.1:12402728-12414812 GCA_030068315.1 Chrysichthys thysi
TCTTTTTCTAAGCTCATTAAAATTATACATTTTTGATAGGTTTTGACACGTTATTTATTTATATATATATATATATAAATATGGATTTGGTTTCAAAAACCCCCGTATTGTCTTTTAGAAGACGTTATTTGTGTGTGTGTGTTTGAATCATGTAATCTCGAGTAGCTAAAAAATGGTCTAAAGATCATATTCCAGACAGCAATGTTAAAATGTATCTTTATTAAAACCTCCATTTCCCATCTTTATTTAGGATTTACTGCTCCATCTCTCTTAACTCTTGCCATAGAAAATTCTGTATTGTGACATGAGCTGAAGTTTAGTAGAATGTCACTATACATAATTAAACAAATGTTGTGTATTGAATGTAATTACTCTAAATACTGTATTTAATCAAGTCTGTAATTTTTTTTTTATTTTTTATTCTCTCTGGGAGCATGACTTGATAAATATCGAGTATAATATAAAATAAAGGGGCCATTAGAATGATCATTGCTGCAAGTCTGTCCACACTGTGGTTTTTGTGATTTGTAGATTTTTGCTGATTTATTTCCTGAAACAACTTCCAACATTTATTATTCCCTTGACTGTTTGAAGATAAGTGCTTTAAAACGGGCAAATCAACTTTCTACCTTTTTCACCCACATCACCGAAATCCATTTCAGTTCAGTGTGAGCATAGTTCCACGAGCAGGCCGATTTAACGGTAAACATTGTGATGGCTGTTCTGATTTTCTGTCCTTGTCCTTTCTCACAGGTGCTGCGCTTTTTCTGTGAGAGTTGCTCTGTGCCCATCTGTAGGGAGTGCAGTGTGGGGAGACACGTGGGCCACAGTGTGTCCTACCTGCAGGACGTGCTGCATGACTCCAGAGCGCTCACTATCCAACTGCTCGCAGATGCACAGCAGGGACGACAGGCCGTGCAGGTTAGTCAGCATACACTTACCACCAGCAGTTTTTCCCCCCCATAATGTATCATTTGTCAAGTCATCTTTTTATTTACTATATGGAGTGGAGAATCATTTTTGTTTTACTTGCTTGTCAGAAGCCAGATGTCACTTGTAGCAGATCATGTATTTGTTTAATGATTTAATGCTAGTACTGTCTTTGAGTCTTATCTGTAGACTTAGCAGGTTTCCCTCAAAACACTCCTTTAAAGGTGTGTAACGATCTAAGATAGTTAGTGTCAGAGAAAGATTTAAGTTTCCTTGGTTAAATGATGTTTCAATTTGCTTGGACTGTGGTGGTAATGGTGAATAAAACTGTGAATATTGAATCTCCAGGTGTTCAGTAATGTTTGACTGGCCGTGAATGTTTAGTTACAACTGGAACAACTTGGCATTATTCATACAGAGAGCCTGTACTGGTGCGGATTAGACAGAGGGTTGTTTAAGCTATGTAAATGCACCACGACAGATGACATCCAACCCTCCTCTTCATTATTCATTTATTTATTTTAAAAGCACTTTAACCAGGTCAGGGTGGTGTCGGATCCAGTGTCTATCCTTGTAACACTTGGAGTGAGACAGGATGCTGCATCCCAGGATGGGATGCCCATTCATTGCAGAGCACCATACACACATTCACACCTAAGGGCAGTTCCAAGTAGCCAGCCCCCCTCATCCATCCATTCTTCCATCATCTGTACCACTTGTCCATTCAGGTTCGTGTGGTAGCAGGAACCAATCCTAGCTGACTTCAGGTGAGAAGTGGGGTACGCCCTGGGCTGGTCGCTGATTTATGTCAGAACTAACACGGAAATGAAAATCCATTTACACTCACGTTTACACCTACGGGCAATTTTGAGTAGTCGGGTGACGTAATTTGCATGTCTTTTGGACTGTGGGAGGAAACCAGAGTGCCTTTGGGAAGCTCACGGTCGGCACAGGAAGAACATACAAGATGCACACAGTAAGGTCCCAGACAGCTAGCAGAACCCAGAACCTTCTTGCTATGAAGCAGCGGAGCTAACCAGTGTACCTCCCTGAATAGCAAAGCCTTTTTATTAAAAAGTGTAAAAAAAAATAAAATAAAATGAAATAAAAAAAAATCTGATATGTAGGCTCTGAATATTTTTTCTAAAGACTGAAAAAAGTCTTTTAAAAGAAATCAGTGGAACAGTGTTGCTCTTTTAGCAGGATCTTGACCCCCAACCCCCGCCGTCCCCTCTCTTTCCCTTTGGCTCTGAATGGAGCCGCACTGAGCGTCCTGTCTGCCCATATTCACAGCCCTGATGGTGTGAACAGGATGGATCATTAGTCCACCAGAGTGAAAATGTTTCTATCAGTCTCACACTTTTGCTACAAAAAAAGCACAGCAGGGGGTTTTGAGGGACTGGGGGGTGGAGCCGCCTCCCCAAGGGCAACTGTTCACATGTTGGGTGGTGATGCTGAGCAGAGCTGATGGGCAGGAAGACACAGCAGAGGGAATTTGAAAGTGAAAGGCTGAACACAGTGATTCAGTTTGAGGGCTCTTACTCCTCTGGAACCTCTTTCTGGTTCACTGAACTGCTTTACACGGCACAAAGTGTTCAAAATATTTTAGGGTTATATAATGTTGGTTTGTTTTTTTTTTTGTTTTTTTAGTGTTTATAAAAAAGAAAGAAGGTGCACCATCTGTGCTGTTCCACAGATTTTTAAGTGCTGTTGCACAGATAATTAACTGACTGCTTTGAATCTTTCTTTTTAGCACCTAAATTGGACAGGGAGCTGGAAAACTGCCACACCACTGTCCAAGTCTGTCTTCCTGGTTGATAACTCATTCAACTTCATCCTTGCAGTCTCAGAGCCGAGAGGCCAGCTTGCAGTTGTATGTGGTCGATTGGGCTGGTATAGTTTGTCCTAATCCTATTACTACATGGTGTTAAATAGGAAGCCTCTAAACGTTTATGGACTCGAAAGCTCCTAGAGTGTTTTACACCATATTAAAAGGGCTTTGACCATGAAAAGCCCGGGCCACCACAAACCTCTGGCCACTTTGTCTAAATCAGCCCTGTTTAATCCCATTTACCGGTTTTATGCAGTTCAGTTTGCAGACGTGTTCCCCACCTGCTTGGAAATAACAGTTGGGGGGGTCTCTGAAGGTGTTTACTCGCAACATGGAGAACGTGGGAGGTGTAAATGTACAAATACTGTAGTACTAATAGGGACTGTTCAGTCATCTTGCGGTGATGTGGAGTGTTGTGTGGGGAGTTTACTTGTTTGTTTTTGTTTATTTGTTCCTTACTCGGATTAGAACTAAATATGTCCCAACGGGGGGGAGACATCCTGTGATGGTGCTGCTTTCCGCTCTCATTCATGCATTTATTATGTGTGGAAATTGGGGGCACTTATTTCTTACTGTGGGTTTTTTTTTCCCCCCCTCCCCCCTCCCTTTCTCAGTTCGCCTCGGGCAACTTGTGTATGAAATGTGGGGGGGGGGACTGAATGCGCATATTTGTCTTTGAATAATTTAGTTGGAAGTGTGATCGAGGTCACAGTTGGCAGGCAGAGAGCGAGTTGTTCAGATCCCCTGTCTCAGAGCATTGTACTGTTTGGACAGGGGTTAAAGGTCATGATGGTGCAATATGACCTCTATTTTCTCCTCTGTGTAACATCACAAAGGAAACCTTCATGTTTTCTTGCACGTATTCCTGTTTACTGGGACGTATCCGCTTGTGCCTGTGCACGCTTCTGGAAGGTCTTAATATTGTGAACCTCTTGACCAAGGTATAGTGTCTACTGAAGTGAATATATTTAGGGGTATATTCATTTTCTACTAAAGGCCATGTTACTGTTCACCATCAGGGACCTGTATTCTGAATCACAATCTCTGTATTAAAGAATTTAACTACACAAGACACTGTATGGGTATTATATACAGTTAACAGTTTTAAGTAGATTTCACTGAAGTGTGTGGTGTATGGTTTATACCTTGTTACACGTTATAGATATTTTTAATGATAAGCCATCTGACCTGGATATTTTTCACAGCTGAGCATTGAGAAGGCACAAGCCATCGCTGAGCAGGTGGAACTGAAGGCCAAGGTGGTGCAGTCTGAGGTGAAGACCACCACGCTGCGTCACAAGAAAGCCCTGGAGGAGCGCGAGTGTGAGCTGCTGTGGAAGGTATACAGGCACTTGGTTTTACCATGCTGTGGAGAACCCTGATCACATAACCATTAGCAATAGGGGCTTTTATTCACTTAACTGTAATTCTGCCTTGCCACTAAGGTTTCACTGGTGCCTGGGCAGAACTTTTCATATCTTCAAACAAGAATTTTTTTTTTAGATATTAAGGGTCACACCACTTTGTATAACATCACAACGTATTCTTTGTGCTTTGATGCCCAATACCCTTTTTAAACACCCTCATATCAGGCATCGTTCATCCAAACCACTATATTCCCACTGAATCATACAACATTCATCATTTTTATGGCTTCATGAGCAATGGCACATCATTAGTCTTTATAATTAATGCAGAAATACCAGTAAAGTATGCCTACAGGCATAGCTCACTGGGCCTTACAGTGCTATTGAACTATTCTTAGACTTTCTTTATATATAAATATATGATGACCAACTTTGACTGTTTCCTAATTTAGTCATTGTAAAAAAAATAAATAAATAAATAAAAAAAAAACCTGAAATTATGTAGCTTTTTAGACATCTTTCACAACAATAGGGTACAGTTTTCTCCTTTTGATGTTCCAACTGGTGCCATTTTGTCATGTCCCCTATACAGCTGGAAAAGATCCGCCAGGTGAAAGCCAAGTCCCTGTACCTTCAGGTAGAGAAGCTTCACCAGAACCTCACCAAGCTGGACAGCACCATTGCCACAGTGACAAAGGTGCTGGAAGAAGGGCGCAACATAGACATCCTACTAGCTCGCGAGCACATGCTGAATCAGCTGCAGGAGCTCAAAGCACTGCGCTGCATTCTGCAACCACAGGAGGACGACCGTATCATGTTCACACCTCCAGATCAGGCGTTGCTGATCGCCATCCAGTCGATGGGCCTGATAAGCAGCGGAGCTTTCGCATCAGCCACCAAAGCTCACGGGGAAGGTCTCAAGAGAGCGCTGCAGGGAAAATTAGCTTCCTTTACAGTAGTGGCATATGACCATGATGGAGAGCCACGGTTGTCTGGTGGAGATGGCGTCTCGGTGGTTTTGATGAGTCCAGAGGGAAACCTCTCTAGTGCTGATGTGACCGACCACCAGGATGGCTCGTACACGGTCAGCTACCTGCCCAAGGGTGAAGGGGAGCATCTTCTTTCTGTGCTTATCTGCAACCAGCACATTGAGGGAAGTCCCTTCAAAGTCATGGTCAAATCTGGCCGTAGCTATGGAGGGATTGGACTGCCTGTTGCATCCTTTGGTGGAGAGGGTGATGGTGATGGGCAGCTGTGTCGACCCTGGGGCATATGCGTCGATAAGGAAGGCTATGTGATCGTGGCTGACCGAAGCAACAATCGCATACAGATCTTCAAGCCATGTGGCACCTTTCACCACAAATTTGGCTCTTTGGGCTCACGTCCTGGCCAGTTTGACCGACCTGCTGGGGTTGCTTGTGACAGCCAGAGAAGAATCATTGTGGCTGACAAGGACAATCACCGCATCCAAATCTTCACCTTTGATGGCCAATTCCTCCTCAAGTTTGGTGAAAAGGGAACCAAGAATGGGCAGTTCAACTACCCCTGGGATGTAGCTGTCAATTCGGAGGGGAAGATTCTGGTCTCAGACACGCGCAACCACCGAGTGCAGCTCTTCGGCCCTGACGGGGTGTTCATCAACAAGTACGGTTTCGAAGGTGCCCTCTGGAAGCATTTCGACTCACCTCGAGGAGTCGCCTTCAACCAGGAAGGTCACCTGGTGGTGACTGACTTCAACAATCATCGCCTGCTCGTCATCAGGCCTGACTGCCAGTCGGCTCGCTTTCTTGGGTCCGAGGGAACAGGTAACGGGCAGTTCTTGCGTCCACAAGGCGTAGCCGTGGACCAGGAGGATCGCATTATCGTGGCCGACTCCCGAAACCATCGTATTCAGGTGTTTGAACCCAATGGCAACTTCTTATGCAAGTTTGGGACTCAGGGTAGTGGCTTCGGGCAGATGGATCGCCCATCAGGTATAGCCGTTACCCCTGACGGAATGATTGTAGCCGTTGACTTTGGAAACAATCGAATCCTCATCTTTTGAGCTGGTGTTCAAGGTTAGAAATATATGGTGGCTGTGGAGGGGGGGAAGGTTTAGGTACACAATTATCAGGAGCAAACTTGGCTGAATGTTGAAAATGTGGCAGTAATGTGTAGATTCTTTTGTACTCATCTATATCTATTTATCCTGATTGTAGTATGATTTGCGCTGCTGGCGGAAGTGTTCGTCTCGTGCACACGCCATTTATCAAAGAGAAGGAGGAGAGCAAAGAGACCGGTTGCTGGTAGCGTGGCTATTTTGCTCTTGATCTGAGTCTTGAAATCTTTATTTGTTTGATTTTTTTCTCAGGGAATTTCCAGCATTCTTGAAACATTTTTCTCTCTTTGCATTATACCTACCTCATCTAGCTTGTGTATGAATGTATTCTCTTGTGTGTGCAGCGTCTGTGAAGTTTTATAAAGATGTCTACCTCAGTGCTTTTTTTTATTTGTCAGAGAACATAACATAAGAAATGAAGCAATGTTTGGTTGATATTTGCACAGTTCGCACAAATTTCTCCTGATTGTTACTGTGCACATAACACAGGTAGGACCCGTGAATGTTGGAGTACAGTGACGCAGTAGACCAGGGCTGCATGTCGGCAGAAACATGTTTGGATAAATCTACTGTTTTGTGTTGTGTGTTTTAAAATCGGATTTCATTTGTCGTACCTCATCTAAACTTCTTACCTCATAACCCAAATGTACCTCCGTGTACAAATGCCTCATTGTACATACCTCACATTGTGTTGATTTCCTTTCAAGATATGAAAGTCTCCCAAAATGCATGATGGTTTATAGAATGCCTAGTTATGCTTTGTTTTTTTTTTTTGTTTTTTGGGGGGGGTTTACTGCTGGGTCTGTTGGTGTAGATTCAAGTCTGGCATTTTGGCAATGCAAGAAACTACTTGCTTTTCTGAAAATGTTTCACAAATGTCCAAGAAAAAGAGCAGAGATGGTTGTATGGAGATCTGAATCTTTTGTGGGACCTGGGATAGAATTGAATCATCCCATTGTGTGTGGAGGTTTTTTTTTTATTTTTTATTTTTTTATTTTTTTTTTTTTTTTAAATCGAATATCATCTAACACCATTTAATATGAAGTTGATTATCAGAATGAATGGTTGGCGCATTTGGTTTGCCGACTGGCTGTTGCTGCAAGCTTGGATGTAATCCAAACCCTATAGGACGACAGTTTACTTTGATTTAAAAAAAAAAAAAAAAAAGTCCTTTCTGAATGTCTGAAATCTATTTATTGGCCAAGAAAGAGCTCTAAAAGCAAGAGTTGAATTAGATCTCCTCAAAGACCATTTGCTCAGCAAGTGGAACACAGTTTGAAAACATCAATAATCAACTGAGTGTGGTCTAAAATAAGAGGGTTTTTTTCTTTATTTGTGGAGGAACCACTTTAATGATTTAATGGTTGCCTGCTTCTCCTGAACGTTGATCTAAATGAAAGCATTTAAAAGCAACAAAAAAGACGAGCACTGACATCCTTACAAGTTTTTGCTTTTGTTTTAGCCCATCGCCCAAAAAAAGTCATGTGATGAAAAACCCATCTGAAACTGAAAAGGAAAGTTTTGTTGAGTGACGACGAAGAATGTACATTCTAGTACCTGCCATATTTTGACCACATGCCCTTTTCAGGGCCTAAATCCCACAGCTGATCTGTCAGGTGTTGCTCTTGTTTAACTTCTCGTCTGGATGGGCATTTTCTGTTTTAAGCTGCTTCTTTAGATGAAATTTGAGAGCTCTTTTTTCCCCTCTGATGGTGTGTACGTGTCTCGGGTAAAGACGAGTACATTCACCTGTTCTGTGGCTTTCGTTTGACGTTATAGGGGCTCCGCTTGTGCATTCCATTTTACAGCAGAACATTCAGAAGTACCCAAAGAAGCACAGCACCGTTTTAGTAGACAAAATACCTAGTCCCTTAGATTGTGGTGTTTATACTGGTAGTATTTTGCACCTGTTAACTTAGTCAGATTTGTCTTTATGCAGCCCAGGAAGTCTACACCTTGCCAAATAGTAACCATTGGGAATGGTCAAGTGCCAAAAGAAAGTGTATGTGGGACACTTGCTCTGAGGCTGCTCTTAACATGGGGTTTCCTATCGAATCAGTTCCTTAGAGTGACTTTGCCTCTCTGGAGCACCTTTTACACTGCAGTACCTTAATATGCATGTCAGCAGAGTCCAAGGGGCACGTAAACCGTGCTGTTGTATATGAAGGGCCGTATTCCAGATGCTTCGTTAACCTGCTTGTGTGTTGATCCATACGCAGTGACTGAGATCAGTGGCGAACCTGATCCCAGGGTCACCGAATGAATTGAGCCTGGTGGCCAAAAAAAACATTGAGTCGAGTGCTAGGCCTGTTGTGGAACATGAACAATGTGAGCATTGGGCAGTAATGAGAGAATTTGCTGCTTCGAAATCTTCACAGTGATTTCAGTATTAATGTCGGCTGTTTTGATTTGTGTTGGAGGTTTAGCTGCAGCTCTGTCCCCAGAGAACCAAAGAAATCTCTATAAGAGAAACATTTGCATGCTTTAAAAGCCCTTGTAGGTAATTTTATTTGAAAAGGTGATCAGGAAGAAGCAGAAACTTATTATATACCAAAAAAAATGTTCGTATCTTGTAGTGGACACCTTTGACTCAAAGTATGCTCCAAGTCTCTGATGGATAGCTTTACAGAGCAAGGTGTGCGTGCGTGTGCTTGCGAGAGGGAGAGACAGACAGTAAAAGAAGGGTTTAAATTCATATGCCTTAACACTGCTGCGTTGTATACTTTACGTTCCTCTTTTGGAATTTAATCAGACTGGAAACTGCCAAAGAGTTTGCTCTGTTGCATTTTTGTTTGTCTTTTATTTGTTTTCCTGCTTTTCTTTCTCTAATCCCTCATTGTTCATGTCCTCCCAGGTTTGATATAACATTTACACTGAGCTTCAGTAAAATTAAATGGGGGTAGTGATGTCCCAGAAGAGCTGAAATAGCAGTTGTGTTGATTTGTTGCTCGAGAGGGATGCCTTTTCAGTCATGCCGAGGAGCCACCGTGTGTAGAGGTGCGGACCTCCACCGAGCAGCCCCACAAAACTTGACCATCCGGTGTATTTTCTGTGTGGTGGTTATTAGGGAAAATAAAAGAAATCTAGTTTATATTAGAGAGCTAGTTTAACTTCTTAGACAATATGGTGCCAGAAGAATGCAGTAAATGGGTGCGGTATGAGTGTGCTATAAGTTATTAATCAGAATTAAACATCGCTCTTCAGAATGTCTAATCACAGCATACTGTACCATGGTCGGACTTCTGGTCAGTGTCTCTACGGGTTTCTCACCAGTTGTGGTGTATTCCAGCTTTTGATCTGTTTCCTAATTTTGGAAAAGCAGAAGGAATGTGTAAACAGTTCAGAAGTGCATGGTGGTTTTTGTTTTGTTTTGTTTTTTTTTTGTTTTTTTTTTAAGATTGTATTACCTAAGAAGAAAAAAAAAATCCCAAAAACTCAGGTAGCTTTATAGAGATTTGATTCAAAGTCAATATTTGTTTCTTACAATTGGATAGTAAATCCTTTGTTAGTACTCCATAGGATTTAGTGTCTATTTTTTGTGTGCATTGTTGTATTTATCTACAAAAAAAATATCTTTGCTGTGTTTAAATTGAACAGGATCCTTTACAGTCAAATTTTAGTCTTAATTTTCACACCCAGATTGAGGAAAATTTAATATTCAGAAATGGTCAAATATCACTAATGCAACAATTTGGAGATATTTTTTGATAAGTGTCAGATTGCATTGCTTACTGTATCGATGAAAGATGCATTCAGTATATTCAATGTGCAGTGTTACAAATATGACATTTTTCCTCTAATCATGTTTTTTTTTTGTTTTTTTATATACCAACAATCCAACCATTAATACTGTAGTTTCCATTACATTTTCATTACATTCATTACAGCTTTTAATTCCTTTGCTGTGAGGCAAATGAAAAGGGACGTGTGGAGAGAGTGCTGCCTAAACACAGACCTGGCAGGAGTTTTTTGTATTTTAAAATCCAGTTATTATTGTAGAATCAAAATAACAATCCAGGTCTGCTGTCTTTAGGTGGATGTAACATTTAATATCCTCCAGGAGGTCCTCTTTTGCTCCCTAAGCAGTGTTTACCATCCATAAGATCTCAATCACAAAATACACATGGATTGTGGTCTGCTGCTGTACACAGAGGAGGCTGTGAATTATTTGGTGATCTACAGTCTTGTGCTTTTGTCTTTGTTGACTTTAAACATTTTCCTATGCAGATTTTGATTTTTATGTTCAGCTGTTTATGCTTAAATAAACTTGTTGGGATCCTGAATTTGTGCCTGATGTCTTTGCTTGCTGTGTGAGTTGTGGCAGTGCAGTAGAAACACATGTTTCAGGAGAATGTACATACTGCTGTACTATGAATGAATGAAAATGACATTCCTTACCATTTCAAATCTAATTTTATCATTTAACAAAACCCAGCATGACCACCAGTGGAGCAGGAGGAACTGGTGTCCCTGCATACCAAGAGGTCAGAGGTCATGGCAGAGCCCTGCCCAAAAGGTCAACAAAGCCCAGCTTCAAATTGCAGGATGACCAGAATGACCAAGCAGATGGCCTCTTTTAAAAAGAAAAAAAAGCTGATTTAAACCATGTATGTATATACATGCGCGCGCGCACAGCCACAAAAAAAAATTTTAAGCTGTAAAAAATTCTCTGATTTATGTTACTCTAAGACAGACTTATCATTCACTCTGAAAGTGCTTAATTGTTTATAATCTTTCTGATCAGTTTTAAACAATCAGATACACACACCTGTTTTATAGAATGACATGTAAGGGACAAAAATAACTCCCCAAAGGCATTACATCACACATTACATCTGGCCTGGGTTTTTAACCAGCCTTAAGTGATTGATAATCAGGTGAAGATTCTGGAGATTATTTATAACTCCCAAACAGCCCACTGCTGTGTCAGACATGATGCTCACAGTCATCACATGCACTAAGCTGTTAAATCCAATAAATCATCTGTGAATTTAGCGGTTTTATTGCTGTGTCGATTAACAAATTTGTTCTACACAAGTCAATGTGAGGAAATTAAGGAGTGCATTTGTGAACAAAAGCTATTTCTGTTTAATGGAAACATCTAGAGTTACAGTATGAGCACAGGCATTGTGCCCTAAGTAGCTGAGCTCCTTTAAAAGGTTGAACAAAGCCCTCACCCTCTCACTTTCTCTGGGAGATCATTGACAGAGCTTGTCAGAGGAGAGATCTGGGTAACAATGCAGAGAGATGGGGGAGGAGAGGAATGAACACAGGGGAGGTGAAGGGATTTAGCATGAGAAAAGAGCTGCCTACAGGGAAAAGGGAACTTGGCCACCCTAAAGAGAGACATAAAGAAAAGGGAGGGACCACACATGAAAGAGAGAGGTGGTTCTCCCGCACTGGACTGGTCTCAGTGCAGGTCACCAATCAGAGCACATTCCACAATGGCGTTTTAAAATGGTTTCTTTTACGCGTGAGAAAGAGAGATGCTTAGAAATGTGTCTACGTGCTCCTACGTGTCGTTCAATACAAGTCCTTATTACACAGCAGTGGTTCTCCAAATGGAGGCTCTGGAAGCTCAGGAACCAGTATGTGGGTTGTTTTTTTTTTTTTTTATCTATATCTATAAAAGAACACAACGCACCATTATTAAACATATTGTATTTTCAATTCAATTTTATTTCTATAGTGTTTTTACCAATGGACATTGGCACAAAGCAGCTTCACAGTATATAATGTCCAATTAAAAGCTTATTAATCTATAAACATATCTACAACAGCATCTATCTATATTTACTCCCTATCCCTAAAGAGCAAACATGTGGCGTACTTATTATAAACTACTTCTTGTAATTATC
>JAQLOM010000032.1:12419257-12431444 GCA_030068315.1 Chrysichthys thysi
GGAAAGTCAGGGGGGCATATATTAAAAGTGTTTGAAACATTTGATTGGTGACATACAGAGAGACAGTGACATGCTCTCATTGCATGGCAGAGCACAGTTTGTGAGGGATTGCACAATCCAAGGTGAGGATCAGCTTGCTGCTGCCTCACCATGCGTCTCTTCCCCGGATTTGAATGGAAATGCGAAAATTCAGTGATTTTTAATAAACAATCTAAATTGTTAAGTTAAATGGATAATTAGTTTATAGTTCAAAGCATTTCATTTATTTGTATATTATACATTTTATTTTTTCCATGATGACAGGTGAGGCTCTGCCTCCCCTGCCTCTCCTGACCACACATCATTGGAGAAAACCATGCTTACACAATGATCTCTTATACAACAAAGCAATGCTACAAATTTAAAAATAGTTTCTTTAGGTAGAGAATACAACAGCTATTCCTGCCAAGTGCAAAATCAAAGTTTGGTGCTTGCAATTATTTCCAATCTTAATATTAAATAAGTTTACAAATCCAAATTAACAAATCCAAGGCTTTTCCATGCCATTCAAGTGAGAATTCATCATTTAAAATATCAACAATAAAAAGACCAAATGGATTCTGAAATACAAAGACAGAAGGTAAGTTTAGTGAATTACTTGAGGGATCCTGACAGCTTGGGCTGATGTAAGAGCTTATCTGCATGGGTAAGTGCCATCAAGTTGTCCCCAAGGGCCAAAGCCACATATGCACTACAGGCTAAAATGCAGCACCTGTGAGTAAGACAGAATCAAACAAACAAATTTCACCTATACTTTTAATTTTAAGATGCACATTTAACTTTTAAAGATCACCATTTTCTTTATTTCAGAAACTAGAAAAGCATACACATTCTAACCAAACCCATAAGGGAAAGTGTATTTATTCAAGGAAAAATTAGGCATGAGTGGGGCCTAATTTATAGCCAATGAAAGAGCAGAGGTAAATGCCAGACATCTGTGACTCAAAGATAGTCATAGATACTGGACATAGCCAAGTCACCAGCTCATAAACTCCACATACTTCAACATTTAGGTACAGTCTAGTTGATGCTCATCTACAGTGTGTTTGTTAACCCTTCAAATGGTGAAGACACACTAAACAGATGTATTTATTTCTATAAAAGCAAAAGAGTCTTCATTAAGTTAAAAGGACTTGGACTGTTCGAGACTTCTGCTTGGGCACAAAATCATTTGCACATGTTGCTCTCTGTGTAAAGGAGGCTTGGAGCAGGGGCGCTCTCTTTTAACCCATTCAATACAAGTGACCAGGCAGACTGACTAAATACACGCTTTATTTTTATTTTATGTATAGTGCTGCTAGTGCCTTGTAGAGCTACCAAACAAGTTTCGATATGCGAGAACCATCCATCTATCAATAAGAACGCAATAATAAATAGCACTCGTGGGTTGTGATGTCCACCACGGTTTTAAAAACAAACAAAAATAAGCCACATAACAAACCCTTAGACTTTGTATATTGTTAAATTTGTCTCTTAGTTGGTCTACATGTCCTCATTTCCACTACAAAGCTCTGAAAAACTAATATTTCCTAAACATACTCATGAGTGGAAGAATTCGCAACTCAACCCTTCATAACCCCCATCTTTGTTCCGTTTCCTGTTAGTGCCAGATATACAACAAGCTGATCATTAAAGGGGTTGGGGGGGGGGGGGGAAGAGAAAAAGAGAGGGAAATAGAAAGAGGAGGTGCACGCTTCTCAGCAGTTGGCTGGAACACAAAAGGCTTGCCGGATTCCGGGAAGCGAAACCTGAGTAGGTGGCTTGTGCACTCGTAAACATGTCACTGTACCAGAGTGTCAATCCTGGGTCACCCCTCAACCCGCCCACACTTTCCTCTCCGTAGCCCTGGGTCTCGACTGACAGATGATGAAAACAAATGAGAAATGCCCCAGGTGGATGGGAAAAGGTGGAAAGAGGGAATAAGCGTAGAAGAGAGGTGCACAGTGGACACTTTTCTGGTGGGCTGCCTTTGATCTTACCTGAGGTTCTCAACTTCCTGTTTTCTGAGAGGTGATGAGGGGGCAGCAGGAATGAACTTGTCTCCCTCTTGGCTCTTCCCACTGTAAATCAAATCACCGGTTGGAAAGGTTACTGAATCCCATCGTTGGATATATAAAAAATGATTAAAATAAGTTTAAGTGGGTATTTGTTAAGACTGAGGCTACGTCCACACTAATATGTTTTAGCGTTAAAACAGCGTCTTAAAACAAAACACCCATACTAAGATGCGTGAACACACATATCACATGGCCATTCACATAGACTGGGCATGCGCACACTGGGATAAACAGGAAGCAGATTGTTTACGCTGCAGTTGATAGCCTAGTTGCAGATCACTCGAATAACAGCTTGCCTCCTGCACATGTAGGCAGTCGTTGCTGTATAAAATGCAGACTTTAAGTGCACGAGTAAAGACAACAAGGCCAGCGACGATTGTAATTTGTTATCCATGTTGCATCCCTGATGGATTTTAAAACTAAAACCTATTAGTGTGGACAGAGCCGAAAGGAAGTCACTTATTGCGCTTCTGCTAATGTCCTCACATTAGTGTACACACGGTGAATGATTATTACATTTCTGTTTAAGTGCCTGTGAATGTGTGGACATGTACAGCGGGTTATGTATACCTGCAGGCATCACTGTTCTCACTGCCACTCTCCGTGCTGCCTGATTGGCTGGAGTTTTTAGAGCCATTTTCTGGCTTACCCTCATGTTGCTGGTGCTCGGGCAGCAGGAGCAACGCGTTTCTCAAACAGATTGCAGCAAACTCCATACTCGCCACAGGGATTGCTGCTGACTGACCCTCACTGCACGCACACACACACAGATTTTGTACCTCAAAATTAAACATAAAAATGAATACAGTGCCATCTGCTGGACAAGATTCAATGGTACAACGTTTCACAGAGACATCAGAAAAAGAAAAGAAAAGTGCTTTCAAAGCAGCACGCACACAAGTAAACAACTTGCAAAAAACCTTAATTGGCCATCTGTTTCTTAATAATAAAATTATAACATTTATGCATACTTCCTACAAAAAAAAAAGAGTAATGAAAAAAAAAATCTGAATGACAAGCAGATCTCAATATTACAAAATTGGTTAAATATCTGATATCCTGTCACATATTAATGAGACAGATACACTCTACAAACCTAGACGATACAACACATTAGAACAGCACACCTGTAGGTTGTGTTCTGTGTGGACTGTGATGCCAGGACAATCTTGCGGTGATAGCCCTGTCCTACGATGGACTGAACTATTCCCTTTTTACTGGGCAGACCTTTAGTTTCCTGCTCTGAACTCTGGAAAAATGACACGTGAACAAAAATAGTTATTAGCCCAGTGTCAATAAACAGGTGACAATCATTAGAATGTTAGCCTGTAAGTTAGGCTGGCCCACCCCTTTGTTGGCAGCAATGCAGCACTCGGCGAGTCGCAGCCAGAGACGAGGGTTTGAGTGATATACTTGAACTGCCTCCATTAAACACTCAAAGGCAGCCAGTGGCCGGCCAAGATGTAGAAGCTGGATGCCGCAGTTATAAAGCAGCTCATAGCGCTTATTTGCCAGCAGAGCACACATGGGAATACCTGTGAACTTCTTAGCTGCAGGAAAAGAAAAACAGATTTGATGCTTAGTAGTGTGTGTGCGCGCACGTGTGTCAAAGCATCAATCAAGCAATATAACAACTAATAACAGGCACACAGACAGGTGGACTTGGAAAAATCCTGCCTAAATCTGTATCAGGTGGACCGAGGAAGGTTACATCTTCACCATACAGAATAGAGAATTCTCTTCAAAAGGGTAAAATTTCAGGTTGCAGTTATGGGAATCCCATGTTATGATGGAGAATTTTAATCCATATTTACACAGAACAGTTTCAGATGGGGAACATAATACATTACATTAGTGTCGCCCTTATCCAGAGTGACTTACATTTATCTCATGTATACAGCTGAGCAGTTGAGGGATAAGGGTCTTGCTCAAGGGCCCAGCAGTGGCAGCTTTGTGGTGCTTGGATTTGAACTCCCGACCTTCCGATCAGTAGTCCAACATCTCAACCGCCTGAGCTACCGCTCCTCCTACCCCTCAATATTAATTTCGCTAGTCAGGACAACCCATACTTAAGATCGGTGTTTAGTTCTCAGAGCTTTATTAAAAACTCTATTGAAAAAGGCCTTGACTCTAAACCTGCACCATTACTCTGAGCCATTCACAATCAATAACATTATATAGTCAAAAGTACACGGACATGACTAGAACAACCCATACCACCCCAAATGTATGTGAACATCTAACTTTATTTGAACACAATTTTATATAGAATGTCTTCATATGATGTAATATAATGATTCACAAGTCTTCACAGGACTAAGAGACCCAACCCGGTTTCAGCATGACGATGCCCCTGTGCACTCTATAAGTGAAGTCCATGAAGACATGGTGCGCTAAGGCTGGAGTGGAAGAACTCGTATGGCTCTTACAGAACCCTGCTTAGCACCTCTGGAATGAACTGGAAGGCCTACAGGGACATTCCAAAGTCTAGTGCAATGCTTTCCCAGAAAAGCAAAGGAGACCAACTTCAAATTAGTCCCCAGTGTTCAAGCTCACGTTTGAATCCTTTATTTGTCACATACACAATGTTGAAACAATGGTAGTGAAATGTTGTTCTACTATGCAATCCTCTATCTGAGTCAAATGTAGTAGTGCAAATATGAATATAATCACATGGTAGAATATAGTATAGAACATATGATCTGGTATGATGATGATATAGAGCAGAGCAGCATTGCATAGTCCCCAAAAAAAAAAAAAAAAAAAAAAAATGTAGCTTATAAAAATGACACATAAGAATGGGATGTTCAACAAGCACACGGTCAGGTGTCCACATACGTCTTGGCCATATAGTGTATATCCTCAGCTAGCTAATTACATATGTTCTGAGTGCCTTTTATGTAGGAAGTCTTCTGCCACTCACCCTGGCCATTCTTGCCATCCCCTAGCTGTGCACATGTATGATCGTTCTCTTGCAGGGCTTTTTTAAAGTAGAAGATGCCGAGGTTGTGCTTCCCCATAGCAAAGTGAATACAGCCCAGATTATTCCAGAACATGCAGCGCACACATTCACCTATGAAAAGGAGGAAATGTTGGATCAGAAATCCAATCACCTTGAAAGAAACATCTTTTAAAGGTTTACTGATGAAGTAAAGGGAACTGTGCATTAATCGACTTCACTACGCTATCATAATGGAACAAAGTGGACTTGGAAATATAGGTGTGAAGTACAAAACTGGTGTGTTAGTACATTTTACTGAGACAGTGGACACTAAGCACTGTGTAGTTTTTGTGAATTATGTACCTGTCTTGAGCGGTCCAGGATGTTCAGCAATGTTGGAGCTATTGAGGAGTTTCACTGCTTTACGGTAATTTCCTCTCAGGTACTCAAAATTACTCTTCAGAAAGAGAGATGGCGCAGACTGGAAAAAAGAGAGAGAGAGAGAGAGAGAGAGAGAGAGAGAGAGAGAGAGGGAGAGAGAGGGAGGGAGAGAGGTTCTAAGAGTTAAATATGCAAGACCTTTTTTTGCAAAAATCCTGAACATGTATTCTGTAAAAACTGCTCATCAAGATGTTTTCATACTTCGGGTCATATTAACAATGCATTCCTCCATGCATATTATAAACTAAAACAGCTGACAGATACATACTTTTACGGGCAACAGCATGCGTAATACGGGTATTCAGTAATAACTCACATTTCCAGCTGTGTTCATAACAGACTTGATCTCTCTTTTACAAGCCTTGAGGGATTTCATCTGAATGTAGGCCCGAACTTTATACTGCGAAACACATATGGGGGATATTAGGAAAACACACAGAAAAGAAGGCCTGTAATTCAGCTTAAAATTCTGACAGGTAAGCTGGTTTTAAGCACAGAGACGAGGCTCTCAATAAAATCCACCACCACATAGCTAGTTCAGTTTTGGCAATTTCATTTTTAAACCCAGTTCTCTCACGATTATCTCTCCATCAAGCTTCGCTCATGGCCCTCCCAGTCCCTTGACCTGAACCCCATTGGAAACCTGTACTGAGAGCTGAAAATACAAGTCTACAGAAGAGAACCTTGAACCCTGGGGGACCTGGAGTGGTCTCAGGTTCCTCTTGCATTCTCCAATCTCATCAAGCATTATAGGAGGATACTCACTGCTCTTATGTCAACAAAGGGAGGTTGTACAAAGTACTAACTAGCCAATACTTATGACTTTCATATTTCTTCAGGTTGTTTAGATAAACAGGTTTACCTCAATTAAAGGCTTGATTTCCCTTTATCTCCAGTGTGAGATTAAGCTAAATAACCATAATCATTTTTCTGACCTCTTTTAACCACGACTTTAACAAGGGTGTGAATAACTGTGCAGCTGACAGTAGAAATCTTGAGGACAAAATGATTTTGTCTTTAGAATTTGTGAAAAGACAAACTACCTGGTGCATCCGGGACTTGGCTGCCTCGATTGTGGCAGCAAATTCAGCTTTCTGAGCAGCAGATTCTCTGGCTGTGCTACTCATCCCCTGTTCCAAATTAAACAAAACCATTAGTGAATGAAGGCAAATGAGGCTACAGAACCAGTCTGTCAGAAACCTGTCGAAAAACCAACAACCTACTGTTATCATACAACTCAAGACTGCAGTTTTATTTTAGTATCATTTTAAACTGCCAGTTTTCCAAATACTGAAAGTCTAGGTTAAACCCTAAAAACCGTGCCTTCACATCACCACATGACGACTGCAAGACTAACATCTGTAGTCTATCTATTTGTTACTAAATCTAGAAACAATAAAGACTGACAAGTGACACACGGAGCAACAAAAGCAGAGAAACAGGAGAAAATAAGGACAGGATGAGTAAAAATACATGAAGTACCACAATTAGTTTAACGGGGTTTCGTACCTCTCCTTTGCCATTTTTGTTGTTGCCTTGTACAGAGAGTTTCTCCAGCACCGCGAGAAGGTGGAGCGCTTTCTCTGGCTGGAAGGTGAGCAGGTAAAGATCCACCAACAGGAAGCACACCGCCTGAGCAAACTTCTCTTCTAATACAGAGAACGTCATCAAGCCATACCACTCGACTGCACTACACCAGTGCAGAGTAAAGTGGGAGCACTCGTAATTTTAAACACCTACTCAATAAATTCATATCCTTTAAAGAGCAACTCCAGCACACCTCAAGAAAATTATGTCATTCATTCTTAAGCTGTGGTATAGTAATCCCGCACTATATCGCAGTTCACATTTCACACACACACACACATTTTTTTGTGGATTTCCCATAAATTATAAAAATATAAACATTAATTAGAATGGAGTAAAATATTAATAACATAAAATACAGTACAGAGTACATCATATTTACACAAGAGACAAAGAACACAGCGCCGTTTACAAAAACGCAGTGTGGGGATACTGAAAAAAAATTATGGCTAGAGGAATGGGGCTGGCCAATTGGAATGCCCCATTCATTTAACCTTGGTTGTGATTGGCTACTGGCTATGATGTGCAACCAGCATTCACCAACATCCCAGTTGTTCACCCATAGCAGTACTCACTAAAAATGTGATATTTCTATGAATTCTACACAGAATCCACCTCGCTATATGCTCACAAACGCCTTCTTTATGTATTTAATTGTGTCTAGAATTTGTTTAAAGAGTGAGGGAGGATAATTTAGGATTAAGGAAAGAAAATCAAGGATTTTCATCTTTCACGGGAATTTTTGGAAAGTAACCCCCCACGAAAGACTAGGGTTTACTGTATTTCTCATGGTCATCATTTCTGATGTTAAACTAAAGGAATATTTGATTACATATGTATTTATATAAAATAAAAAAAAATAAAAAATACAAAAAAAGGGCCCTGGCCATAGACACAGTGGGGTCTCAGCTTACATCAGAAATCCGTTCCTACGGTGTTAGGTAGCGCATGTTTGTGCTCAGGGTTTGTATGAACTCTGTCTGGTTTGGTTGAGAGGTCGATCCTGAGCGCCGCATTCATTTAAATATCAGCACAGAGAGAATCCTAGTGCCCCGAGAGCATCCGGGCAACCGGTGACAACAATAACAACAACAATGTAATATATCGTTAAACAGCATGGATCCATCTAGCAACCTAAAAAAAGCGTAACTATAACTTAGATGGTAGATGTCCGAAATGTACATAAGTATCTATATCCAGCGAATGTAAACAAAGCCATCTTCCTCGTATAGCGCCATGCGACGACGTATTCGTCCGCTCCACTCGCCAACTAGTCCCCATGGGAAATTTGTTTTAACGTACTTCGGAATGATGGAACTTAAGAGAACTCTTTATTAAGAGTTTGTTAATAAATTTATGGGAGATGGCAACCGACGTAACCACGAAATGCCGTAGGTCGAGGACGTCGTAAACCGAGGACCTGCTGTACAGGTGACATTAGCTCATTCAGGGGGCAGAGCTTATTCATCCCCATGCTATCAAACAACAGCATTGTATCTATAAAAACACAAATGGCCCAACACTCCTGAGAGATCACACAGCACACACAGCCTGGAAGTAATATCCTTCAGCACTGAGAATCGAGTCTCAAGATCATCTGAAGTTCAGAGATGCATTAATGAAATCACAACCCACATCAATTCACTTCAATGGACGGTTAATTGTGTCGAGGTGTCCTGTAGCCAGTGATGCAGAATGTCTTTATGCACGGTGACTGGAGCAGCTCTTTAAAAATTTCTTATAATAAAAACACACATCTGCATATTGCTTTTTTTCCCCTCAGCTACAGGCTTGAGCATTCACTGACAGTCATCATCATTCTGCGGAAAATATTCTGAGATCAGGGAAATGTTAAAACCGCAGCTGAGTGGGTTCCTCCCCATAACTGGAGCAGAGGAAGAGCAAAATGCGGTTGTGTGCGTTTTTATTCCTTTATGGTAAACCCTGCCTAAGACTACCATTATCATCTCTGTGATATTTCAAAGCATACCAAAAGGTTCCAGAAACTGGTAGAGCTTCTCTCCGATAGCTATTGCTTCTGAGTACTGCCGCATGTGGTAGTGAATGATGGCTTGATTGTAATAGAGAATGCTGTTTTCCACGTCATCTAAGCCATCGATGTCCTCCACAGCAGAATGCACCTACAAGCAAAAAATGATCAGGTATAAATAACGCTTGATATCGAGCCACATGAGAGACGCGTCACAGCTCAACATGGCGTTTTCTCACCTGATTTTTTATCATCATTAACATTTGCTTCAAGTTGCTCGTGGTTGTCTGGCCACTTTTGTAAAACTCGGTGACAGCTTTGTTCATGGCGATCTTGTAGTCATCTTTGTTCAGCTCCTGGAGGCTTTCTAGCTGCTTTAGGGTGTCATCATAGTTTCCAGACTAGAGAGAAATCAAAGATGTTAAGTTACAAGTTACAGCTCAAGCTACAACATATAGTAAGAACATTTCATTTAGAAATCACATGTGAAACAAACAAAAGTTGACCAATATGCTGTACACAGTTAAGAGCTATTGATCAGAGCATATAATACATGGGGATAAAGAAAAATAAACAAAATTTGATACAAATTTTTTTTATTACAAGATACAGCAAATTACAATAATCTACAGAAAAATGAGATAATGCCATGAATAACTTTTTGCAAAGTCCTGAAAAGAAAGAAACACCTAGATTTCAGAAAATCACCCCATGTTGCTAAAAATGAATTCTGACATTGATGACTGGCTGATAAGAAAAAAAAAAAAAAAGATTCTTCACCAGTAGTCTACCGTATTGCGGCAGTGCTCCTATGTTATTTAACAGTACACTCCATTCATCCATCCATTTTCCATGCCACTTCATCCTGTTCAGGGCTGGGGGTGAGAGCTGGAGCCAATGCCAGCTGACTTCGGGCTAGAGGCAGGGTACTCCCTGGACAGGTCGCCAATCCACCACAAGGCCAGCACATAGAGACAGACAACCATTCACACTAATCCCCTCTGTGTATGTCTGTGGACTGTGGGAGGAAATCAGAGTACCCTGAGGAAACCTACTCAGACTCCACACAGAAAAGCCCCAGGTGGCTGCAGGGCTCGAACCTGGACCTTCGAGCTGTACAGCAACAGTGCGGGGCTTGAACTCGGACCCTCGAGCTGTGAGGCAACAGCACTAACCGCTAAACCACCATGCCACCCTAACAGTACCACCCTCTCATATATGTTAAAGGGCCAACTGATAAACATCCAGGTCTTACTATCTTCAGTGCATACACTGCGATACTGTACACAGATGGCAAGTTTTAAAAAGATAAATCAAGCTGAATAACATCGATGTAGCAATGAAAAGAGACACTATGTTTTCAAATAAGGTTTCCTAATAACAGCATATATGGTGAAACAATAACTTGGACTAATACACATCCAAGGGAGACCTTAAGGTAACACAGTGGTTGACTAGAAGATTCTGATGTCAAGTGAACACGTCCTGACTGAGGTCCCAGCTCAGAACATTCTCCCACTGGCCAAAATATTCACCGAGGATGTCATAATATTTAGTAACAGCTGCACTTTATTTAAAAAAACAAAAGAAAAAACAGGCACATACCGTAAACGCTTCAAAGGCGTTCGCTGCCATCTCCTTTTCCTGGTCTGAAGTCGCAGGAGAAGCAATATTGTCGTGTTTCATGTCACTGACTGGATCTGGGGGGGGTGGGAATATAAATAATTAACAAACGAACAAAATGTGAACGATCAGCTCTGTTGCAGCCTTCAGGTGCTAAACTACAGTAATACCTAGTGTGCGAAAACATCAAACCAGATAA
The DNA here is from genome assembly GCA_030068315.1 of Chrysichthys thysi. NCBI lineage: Eukaryota > Metazoa > Chordata > Actinopteri > Siluriformes > Claroteidae > Chrysichthys > Chrysichthys thysi. Next base: position 12,430,135 of record JAQLOM010000032.1, read on the forward strand.
TGATATGATGTGAGGGGTGTGATGGGATGTGATGTGTGTGATGTGGGCGTGCCACTCAGACTCGAGGTACACAAGCTAACAGAAATGATCCGTCCTTGAGCAGCCAGTCTTCTGGCTAACTCTCATCCTCTTTCGAACAACTTCCAAAGAAAGCAGTAAAAAGCACGTAATGCGTGATTAAAGCAGGCTTCCACACAACATGACCAGCCCTCAGTGCAGGCGGTTGGCGCTCAGTGCTGGAGTTTAAGCTAACAGCCGTTGCTCCTGCTTGACTGGTTAGCTAACCCGCTAGCTGCAGATGCCATGCTAGCGTTCATGTCCAAGCCACACACTTTAAGAAGCGAGTTCAGTTTATACACAGAGAAAGTAACAGCGCCATCACCAAACGGTCGCCCTCACAGCGAGCCCCGTGTCCACCTTTCTCCATCCGCGCTAGCTCATGTATCAGGCTGCACATCACTGCCCACACCCCGCCTGTCCTCTGCCTGGCTAACACCAGCCGCTCATTAGCTAATGATACAAACACAGCTTACCAGGGAGAGGTTCGGCCATTTCTTCCAAAATGTCGGCGCTTCAAATGTTTAGATATTACAGAAACAGGTTACTACTTAATAACCCGCTACGTCCACGAATATATAACGAAACCACAAAGGAATCACTGATCTGTGTGCTGAGCAGATTTCGCTTTTCTCAGGACTTCGCCATTAAAATTACCCAGAATCTCCCGCTGACGAGCAGCAGCGCCTGTGAGAGCGCCTCCTGGCGGTGTGGAGGCGCTACAGCCTAACAGTGTTTTATTGAAACCCAAGCTCTTACAATAACCGCGAGATGGCGCCAGCTATGAGTTCAAGAGCACGAGGAGCCCCACAGCAGCACGGGAGAGGCCAGAGACCCCGTAACACACAGTTCAAGGGCGGATTTGTTTAATGATAATCAAGCAACGTTTGAAATAGGCTCACTATTTGAATGTGCATAACATTAAAAAATGCTCTCCACGTTCTATGCATACACAAGGCGTGTATAATCATACATTTCTCCAAGCCGCTTTATCCCATTCAGAGGATAGCTGGGGGAAGCTGGAGCCATTCCTAGTTGACTTATATGACTTTTATGCGCGGCACGGAGGTGTGTGGTTAGCACTGTAGCCTCAGGTCCTGAGTTTGATCTCCGGCGTTGACCTGGGTGCCTTTCTGTGCAGAGTTTGCACGTGATCCAAGTGGGTTTCCTCTGGGTACTCCAGTTTCCTCCCACTGTCTAAAGGCATGCTGATTAAGTGGACTGGATACCCTAAATTGCCTGTAGGTGTGATT
>JAQLOM010000032.1:12463676-12477787 GCA_030068315.1 Chrysichthys thysi
CGCAGGGCAACACACAGAGACAGACAACCATTCACACTCACATTCACACCTAGGGCCAATTTAGAGTCGCCAATTAGAAGCTATTGCTTTTAGTTGCTAAAACATTAGCGGGGTGGAAAAAGTAATTAATGCAATTAATCAACCAATAATAGTAATAATAAAAACCACAAGTAAATATCCTGCTTACTCAGACAAACCAAGAATTTGGTTTGCTGGTTAGTTATTGTTTAATGACTTTGAAAAAAACCAAACCTGGTTAGAAAATGTCCCCGACTTCCCTCAACATATCTCCTCAGTGAGGTTTCTTTTTTTCTATGGGGTGGGGGGCATCTTATTCTTTATGAATGACAGGTGAAAGGTTTAAAAAAGAAATTGCATGCCATTTGAGATTTCAAGCAATTTCTTCAAAGATCAAAATGAAATCGTGTATAAACAAAGTTTTTTTTCCTCCTCTGGTCAATTTACACAAGTAGTAGTACAAGTATTCAGTTTCAACAATACTTCAGTTTAAGTACAATTTCTTTTTTACAAGACAGTATTTATAGTAATAAAATGCAATTACTCAAGTATTTGAAACAAGTATTTGTATTTCCCACCTTCTAATTATTATTAAATATTAATTCAAATAAAACAAATAAGGGAGCAAAAGCATAAAGATGCATGTTATCCATAGAGCTGTTTTCACTCATGTATTAAAACACTGATAGGTTTACAACATGAAATGAAACACACCAGTGATGTACATGTCGTTGAATCATGAATAAACCCTCTTCAGTTTGGGTGACACTACACAGCGAATACACAAGTACACTGCTGCTCATAAGGATAGAGTGTTTATCACTCTGGTGTTATCAGATTGTAAGCCAGCACTCACCTAACACAAAGAGGAGGATGAATGAGAGCTGCGAAGAGGGACTGGCACTTAGGAGAATTTACTGACGTATCAACTGGTATATTTCTGACTTAAAATTCTTAACGACGGGGGCAAGAAAAGCGGTCAATTCACAGTCCCACATCACACCTTTGATTTAGACCATCTTCTGCTGTTGGATGTAAATTCTGATTTATCAGTTAAAAAAAAAGTAGTGACAGAACAAATAATAAAGTCTGAGTTCTCTGTGGTTGTGAATACCCATAAACATCAAATAAAAGGATGGCAATACCCTAAGTGTGCTGAACATTTCAAAACGACACGCCTGAGAAAAATAAATAAATAAAACTCACCCATACAATTGTATCAATTCATTTATTGATGAGCTTTTCTGCATTCAAAGTTCCTGAAAACAAATCAGGATATCGTTTTTTGACACGTTCCTCCATTTATTCAGTAATGTATGGCATTTTGTATAAAAACATAGTCCTTTCTTTATAATTTACAGTGTACAAGTGGCAAAACTTCCCTTTATGCAGTCTAAGGAAATAAAACTTGATGAACGTTGAGTCATGTAGGAAACCTTTGTGACTCTGCAATACATTCAACACTCATGTTCAAGTCAAGGTTAAGTGCATACACCTGTTTAACAGACAACCTTTTGATGCAAACAAGAACAAGAACACAATTACAAAAAAAAAACAAAAATAACAAAAATACAGGCATAGTTCAGAGCAAAGGTATGGCTGTATGTGCTTTCTGGACAACATCATTTCTCAAGAATCAAATGTCCTTCATTATATCCAAAAACTGCCTTGCAAAATTAAAACCCTGCCTGGTAGGCCAACACCAACACCTTAGTTACAGTGTTAACACCAGTGCATACTTAGGCAACGCCTTCAGAATGGAACTCACTCAAGATAGGGTTAAATAATAAATTATTGACATCAGGCACTATGATATTGCTGTCAAAAGACAAACTCACACAATGCAATTAAAGCTTACAATTCAGTCTCTGGCAAGAAATGACCTCTCTCAAAAAAAAACCAAAAAAAACAAACAAACCATTTTTAAAAAAAATTCACCCCCCTTACAGCTTTTAAACAGAACGTAATACTGGCCAGAGGCTCATGAAGCATCTGCAGAGTTATACTGTTTCCATCAGAACAAGACACCAATATCATCAAGGAAGTTGTAAATATTCTGCCTTTCTGAGGATAATATACCTAGTCAATAGATTGTATTTAACACGTACTTATAAATAACATTGATCTTTCCCCTCCCAAAAAACCCCCCAAACAAGCACATCAGTTTCCCATCACTGAAACACCAGTCTGACTCTTTACAGCTCTTTACCACAACTCTGGACTTGATTACATTACAGTACAGCGTGTGCCCTTATTTGTGCTACTACAGATTTCCAAACAGCACCCATTTAAGGGTTAATCAAATGTTTATTACATTGTAATAAGCATTAGATGACAAACCATTTGAGGGCTTTCATGATCTGTGACTACACAACTACATATGGATGCTGTAGGCAATTACAGGGATAATGGTGTGGGCAAGTAAAACTGCTGCTGATTTTTAAAAGGTATTAATTAATAATGAGATTGCTTTAAGGGCACATAAAGGGCTGAAACTAGCCATAATAACTGGGTGTTAAAATACTGTTGTTCTATATTACTTTTTCAAGGATTAGCATAAGGATTTCATTATGTGTGTTTCATCCCCCGATACAAAAAGCCAACCAGAGGTGCTCTGGGCTGAGGAAAACCGACAAGATTACAGGGTTATGGTCTTTTAGCACAGTTATGCCAAAGTAGTCAAAATCAAAAAAAGTGCTTACAAACAGGCCGAATGCTACGTTTTTTGTAATGCAGAAGTGCAATTATTACAAAATGTATATAGTAGGGGATAAAAGAATCTCTGGCTGAACTGCACTGTATGTATGACAATTATAGTAATAAAATGGTATTACAGTTATGGCTGCTGTACAAAATAATCTTTACAAATCTCTTTCACAGGCAGAGTCGCTCTGTTATGAGAATAATGCATTTTATTAATGTATATACAGAGAAGGATTGACAGAGGGGCAGCACTCACTCCTCATTGAGGCTAGCCTTTTTAGAAGATTGAGGGGGCCGGACCAAGTCTTCACTAGGTGGCCCCAATCCCTTCATCGCCATACTGGCCCCTACCATAACTGGGTAACTTCGGTTTCTACGAATCCCAGTCAGTCCTGCTATGGGGCTGGGTAACCCTGGTTGGGACCCAAACGAAGGCGCGGCTAATCCGAGCCCAGGACCTGGAGTCACGGCTCTTGGACCGAGGCTGAAGCGCTTCACCTTGTCCACAAGCCGCAGGTTGTTTACGCTCATCTCTGTCTGGCACTGGGATTCTGTGTGCAGTTTGGCCTCCGCTCCCCGCATCTCCTTCAGAATGGAACTGGCGGGCCGTGAAGCAAGGAAGTTCTCGTAAGGCGGGTCAGAGGGGCTGAAGTCCATGGGCAGTACAGGGCTGCTAGGTTTGGATTGGGCGGGGGAGTTTGGGGGGGTCGAGGGCATGGTGTCTGGGCCTGGGACAGCGGGGAATGTTCTCGAAACAGATTGTGATTTGTTAGGTGTTTTTTCAGCCCGGTCCCAGCTGTGAGGGTTGTAAACAGCTGCAGAAATGCCCCGCTCCTGTAGGAGCCGCACCAAGCCCAGAGAGGTGCTGGTGGTCTTGGTGTGTTCCCGTAGATTGGTGAAGCTCTCAGCCAGGCTGAGGCGGCGTGGTGTGCAGGGGGTAGAAGCTGGAGTAGAGTGCACACTATTGACGCTCATCACACAGGGGGCCAAAGAGGGACCTGCTGCCATCACACTGACACAGACAGAAAAAGAAGTCTTAATAAAAACCTTACTGCCTCAGTTCATGTGCAAAGGAGTCTACACTTTGCTATGGAGAGGATTCATGTTGCTGGCAGTAAATTGAACACTTTCACACAGGAGCCATGCATCACTCCTCATTGTCCTGTAGTCTTTAAGACAAACATGTTAGTCAAAATTCTGTCGAGTACAACACTTGGCTGGGAAATAAGTTTTAACCAGATTGGCAGTGTCATATGTAACCTCAAAGATGAATGAGAAGCTAGAGGAACCTCCTCTACAAGTGTTAGAGTGGTTAAGGTTGGTTAGAAAGGCATGAGAATGCGAACATCATGTCTTTGACCGATCATGCTGGCACCATGAGCCCACCTCTCACCCTGATTGGGTATGGCTCAGAGAACCTGCTCTAAGCCTGGCCCCAGAACCACATGGTAAAGTGCTGCTTCCCTTCCCTCTTCCTCCTCCTCTTCACCACCACTTGATCTGTGGAGAGTCAATTGGATCGCATTGCATGGCTGCTATAAGACGCATCTGGGGAACTGTCCCTGATCACTCTAAGCATTTAAAGCTCCTCACTGTTTTATGTGCATTATGAAATTGAGAGGGAAAACATTAAAAGTTTAATGAAACTATCTTACACCTCATTTTGTACAGAATTCATTTTTCACGGCAAATATTTGTGACCAAATATTAACATGCCTCTTTTCTAATAAAACGCAGTTATTGAGCTCCAAATCCCCACAGAATGGAAACTGGGTTTCCAGCAGCTGCAAATCCTATGTATTATTGGACCATAAATTAATTTATAGAAACCGGCACTCATACAGGGCATGTGCTAATAGAAAGTGAGTTGTTTCACAGACTGTCATAACTGTCAGTTTCATCAGTCTGTGGGACTGCACATTTTTATTGATTGAAAATTGTAGGTGCTGTAGCTTGCATCACTTTGATGCCGTACTGTATTCACTGGGAGCTTTACCCTCACTAGGGGGGGAAAGTAAACGAAGCCGGTGACTATTCCAAACCATCCATCGTTTGCCAGAAATCTTTTCTCCTAGTGCATACAAGAGAAAGATTCTTTTCCTGCTAGGACCTTTGTCAAAAGACAGTCGGTAGTTTGGGCTACAAGTTTCTCAAGGGAAGTGGGAAAAGAAAAAAAACAGCATATAGCACCTGTGAATGATTCCCGCTCACCGTGCGAAAGCGACAAAATGAAAACCGCAGGTATGACTAAAAGGAATGTTGAGTCCAAAGCACCCCCTAGTGGTGGTCAAAAAATGTGCATCCCTCACCTGGGAGTGACCCTGGTCAGCTCATCAGAGGGGTGGAGTATCCGACAGGTAGTGAAGGTGTAGGTAGAGTTTGTGTGAGACATACATTTACCAGGAAAATGCACTGGGAACAGCAAGAGAAATACATTAGTGCAATCTAAAAACACACATGTACGCACACATGTACAACAGAACGGCTTAAAACTGCATCAGAAATCAAACTAAAATATGCACTACCTCCTGAAATAGACGAAAGAAAACTTTGTGGTAAAAAGTTCAGCTCGGATATTTGCAAGGGACCGTTTGTTGTTGTTTTTTTTTTTTTTAAAGAGTAGATTTATTCTGATACAGTTTTAAACAGTTTCACACAAGAGGACAAAAGGACAAGCAAGAAGCAGGATCATCATTAGACAAGTAAGATTTTCAATTTATCGCATACAGATAAAAAGTGGAACAGTACTGCCAAGTACACATCTGCATGCTTGCGAGACAGAAAGAGAACGTGCAACACTATATCGGGTGAGCATTTATAAAACCATTGCAGTGGCTGACCCATGTCTTTATGTTCATGTGTGTTAGTGAGCGTGAATGTGATCTACTAGCCACGGACACGTGTTTCAGATCCTTTGTATTCATGTGAGCAAGTACGCTCAGAGTGCACTCAGGTTTTTAATAGAACACCGACACCTGAGCACGTAATGTACACGTCCGACTCCCTGACCTTTTTCTGGATGCTTGCCCTGTTCTAAGGTTCTCTTAGGGCACTGTGCGAGTATGTGTTTTTGGCTGCATATAGACTCTCATGTCATCAATGTGTAGCTCTTCACCATCCTATAGCCTCTTTTCAACAGGTTGCGTGTCGCTTTAGTTCTAGGAAAGAGCAAAGCAGCTGTGAATAACTGGATCACTGGAAAAGGAGTGCAGTGAAGCAGGTACAGATTGCTGAGGCAAGATTCCTGTGGAGCCAGTGGGTCACATTCACACTCGCTAGCACGGTCGAAGTAAAGAGCATAACTAAAGAGAAAAAAGGTACTCGGGTAGATAGCAAATTAACCGGATGGCTGCAGGAAATGAGAATGAAGCCCATGGTAGCAGTGGCACAGCTCGTATAATAAAGTCTAATAACCATCTACAGTACCATCTCTCACATTACCATCATCAAACTATAATGCGTGGTAAATCAAGACTGTAACCATAATTAATTCCCCAAATGAAGGTGGCTAAGAGTTTGTTTAAATACCTTTCAGAGACGCCATTCTCATTTCACAGCAGAGAGAGAAAATGGAGACGATTCGTACACAAAAACAAAAGTTCATATAGAACAAAAAAATAAATATATCACTATACTCAAAACCACTGTGACAGCACACGGCAGGCAGGGATGAGGTAGTTGTGAGCTCGCTGTACGCTGTCTAAGAGCAGAGGGATCACACATGAGACACGTGACAAACAGGCAAATGTCCCCAGCATGCTGCTACGTTCCACTGGGTTTGGCTGGGTGTGGGCGGGGTTTGTGGTCAACCTTCAGGCCAACATTAAGATACTCCCTCACCAGATGCCATCTCTTCCTTCTCATCCTGGGCATCTTCTCCCATCTCTTGGAGTTCAGGATCTTCCCCTCGTGCCTCTCCTCGGTGCTGCCCCCCCTGCTGGTTTAGTGTGGAGCCCGGTGAACAGGGCAACGAGCCCAGACCAGAGGTGGAGAGAGTGGGCTGAGAGTTCTGATGCTGTCCTGGCTCATCTTCTTCCAAGTCTGAGAACTTGTAGACCTCCTCGAGGTCAAGCTGGAGGTGGCGGAAGCCCTTGGTCACGACCCCCGGCCGTGTGTCCAGAATTCCGCCAAGGTTGGGCTGGGCCAGCTGCTGCCACGCATGCAGTGTCGCAGACCCTGAGAGGAATCACAGAGACACAGCAGAGATCAGGCAGGAGCATGTAAAAATGTAGCACTGTACTTCATGGCTGTGTGACGTCAGCAGAATTTAACAAAGAGGAATCAGAAATAGCTTTGTTGATACCGATTCAGAATAGTAACGTTTAAACAGAATTTACGACTGATACTGATAAACACTACCAACATGTAGGACTGGGTCAAATTCTGAGCGCACACACACACACACACACACACACACACCCACCCACTGAGAATACCAATTACTCCCATATCAAGATCCGAGGAAAGATGTGCTTGAAAAAATTATAAAACTTTATGACGTGAGGCGAAAAAACTTGGGGCTGGAAAATTGTTTCACAAATGTCTGAGCCATAGAGATTCAAATTAATAAAACACGTCTTAAAAAAGGCTGTCACAAGTTATAAAAAAATTCAAACATGATTAGGAGGTGAGAAATTGTCAGATTAAAGGGAGGCTAATTTCCTTCTCTAAACATCCAATTACACTACGCAAAACAGAAGGATATTACACTTTTAATATCCTTAAATGACAGTAACCTCAGGAAATTCTCCAATTATCGTCTTCAAACAGGCTTTTGGGTGACGTACGCAGCCTCTGCTGTGCATGTAATGGGAGATGAACAGAATCCCAGGACAGAGTTTGTACATTGTTGTACATATGATTTAACAAACCACTGAAACCCAGGGACACACAGGGCCTACTTACTGAACTGATTTCAAATAGGAAAAAAAAAAAAAATGTACGTCCTGAATCAAGAACATCAGTTTACTGTACACTATTTGATCTAAATTACATGTACATTTAACTGCAACTAAACATAACCTAAAATACCTAACATCTATTGCCACTAAAAAAAAATCTAATGCTATTATGTAATATTTATCTAAGCAATGTTAAGTGCCAAATACTGTCAAACCTGATGCTGTTTTGATCATGAATGCATTGCTCTGTGGGTAGGGGACAGAGAGTGCAGGGGGGAAAAAAACAGAAGAGGAGGAATGTGAGAAAATAACGGTAGAATTTATTGAAGAATTTAAAAATCAAACTAAAAGTACAAGATAAAACGTTTAAGGTGTTTAAATTGCAAACTGAAAAGTGCCTTGAGGATTAAATATAGAAGAAAACAGAAGCAAAAGAGAAAAGAAAGAAAAATGTACTGCTCCTAACCAACCAGAGAGCAAAGTCATGCTGAAGACTATTATTTGACGATGAGTGAACTGAAAACAATATTATTTTGCATTATTTATTGCAGATGGGTGTCACAACAGTGCATCATTTTTCAACATAATCTACAGTGTATCTAAGTGTTTCAGTGCTTAATGAGTGTCTTGATTCCTATTTATAAAAAAAAAAAAAAAAGGTTTTCACTGGATTTAATTACACCTAGATATACAATTATCTTGATTTGAAATCGTTTTTGATGGCAATGGCATCAAACTTCCAGCAGGTGGTAGTAGCGAGCTGAATTTGATAAAGGTTAGGTTTTTGTTTTTTTTTTAAAGGGAATTTGGGATTAATTTTAAAGTTCTCTTTAGCCCTGATAATTTCTGGTGTCCATAAGAAACTATGGGGAGAAGTAAAGACAAAAACACACGTCCATTAACAAACCAGGACTTACACTGCCAAATATAATAGACCTTTCACTATCTGTAATAAATTCATACTGAAAGTTATAAAGTGCAGTTTCTCTCTACAATGCTGCACAGGTTACAGACAAAAAGCCATAACAGGAGGCTGTATGCATTCACATGGACTCTTGGCTAAATCTCGAACCAGCAGCGTGGCTGTGCGTGTCTGAAATAAAACGAGTGCTGTGTGGAGACGTCGTCTGAGTGCTGGTGTATTACAGCCCAGAGTGTGTCTAAAAGATGCAGGACCAGCGGCCTGCCTTTGTTCTGGTCACCTTCCAAAGGCTTGACGATCTGCAGCTTCTCGGGCAGGTAGGAGCGATTACTGTACACAGAGTAGACAGAGTGCAGGGTGCCCAGAGACAGGACACTGTCTGCATGAGTGAGCGAGCCTCCTCCTTCTCCATCACTGTCTCCACATGGCTCCCGCTTCTCATCGGCTAGTGCCAGCAGTTTGCGTTCTCTCTCCTCCTCAAAAAAGCGCCGCTCGCTCAGGTAATTGTCACGACGGAGGGAGAGCCGTCGTAGCGCCGCCTCCAGGTCATGAGAACCAGGAGTGCCAGGAGTACCAGGCTTCTTGTTTGAGTCTTCTGAACTGAAGGAAGAAATGAGAGAAGGAAGACAAATGTTATTTCTCAGAGGCAAAACTGTGAGACAAGGATTGACATACATACACTTGATCCTCTCATCTATGGACACCGCATTAATGGATTTTGCATGCAGCGGACAAAATCTGCTGGTCTGAACACATAATCCATTAATCAGAATGTCCGGTATGAAAGTTTAAAAATCCCGGGTGTTGCAAACCGAGTCCAGTAATTCAGCAATTGTCCGCTAGGCGGCCGTGGCATGTGTGCTACTAATGCTTACAAGAGTTGCAACTCTTTTTTTGGCGATTATTTGTTTTTCCACTGTTTTTCTGCCCAGTGCCATCATTATGTCACCCAAAGATAAGTCTAGTGGTAAAAGAAAGCGTGTCAATCTTAGTATTGGCCAGAAATTAGAGCTCATTAAGAAGTCTGGTGTTTCTGTCTGCCGTGTTTGTGAGGTGTATGGTGTGAACACACATAAGGGAAATGACATTTACAATTGTATTTACATAATTATTTACATTAGTATTTAATGTACTTCCCTATTTATGTTGGTCATTGTGCTGCTTGTCATGTGTACAGTACTTGGGTAGCACCTTTATGGACCTTAGTGGCGTTTTCCCTTGTATTTCCACTATTTTACCCCCCCACACACACCCCCACACACCATCGGAGTATTCAAGTCAACGGACAACCCCTCCCCCAATTAGTTAATTAGTTAATGCGAGGATCAACTGTATATCCAAAATTATTCCTTCATACTTACCACTCCTGCGGAGTGTGGCTCTCCAGCATCATGCTACTGGTGCGGTTGTCCATGACATTCCCTTCTCCCCCATAAACACTCGATCTGGGTGTGCTCAGACAGCTGGAGTGCCTAGAATTCATAGATGAGGTCTGATTGGAGCCTGGGATGTTCATGGGAGAGGGGCAGAGTGAGCGCTGACGAACCACCTGGTTGATGTTGCGCACTGTTTGGAAGACTCGCTTTGGGTGTAACCTGGAAAAATGCAAACGTATGCACACGCACACACAAACCCAGAGGTCACAATTTTGGTATTTTGGTGTACATGCAACAGACAAACTTTTGAAATCAAAAGTTACATCAGTAACTACAACAGAAATTAAATAGGGGCTTAATCAGTCTCTATACCAACAAATGTTCATTTAACTTTAAAGCAAAAGAAACACAAAGCATTTTAGGCATTTGCAACGACACCGATACCTCTGATCTTCCACTTCCGGGTCAGACATCTGAATCTCCTTCCTCATGGTCCCTTCAATTTCAGCAGCTAAGGAGTCCTGTTCCATACATACAGTGTACATACAGCATTAGACACTGGGAAGAAATGTTGCTAGGTCTGATGTAATGGTCGTTTACATCTCCCAGCTGAGCTGATGGCAAACAACAGAACAGATCAGACATTGTACAGCCTCATGACAACATGGAATAAAGCCAGCCTCTCATAAGTTCCTCTCTGCATAAGCAGCCATATTTACATGGGTCCACAGTAACATGCAAATGCAGCTCATAAATAGATTATAAATACAGATTATAAATATCTATTTAGCCCTAGACAGGAGAGAGAAGTAATCACTCCAGTGACACAGCTTGTAAGAAGCATAAGACACGTATTGATTTCTGCTTTTTTCTTTAGATAAGTGTCCCCCCCACTATAAGAAAAAATGATTTTAAATAAACAAACTAAATTTTAAATTTTATAATAATACGCAAAGTCCTACCATTGGAGTCTAGCACAAAATGTTGCCTTGACATTTGTAAATTCAGTCTGACTAACTCTCCTCTCAACCCTGTGTGGAATCATCTCATCAGAAAGCTGGTTCTCTAACTCTCTACCATTAGAGACTGAAAATGGCACAAGCTTACGATAAAGGAACATCCACAAACAATGTGCATCAATTGCAATGATGCACATAGCAAAAGCTGTGTAGAGCCTGAGTGGTGGAGTTAACAGTGTTAGTGTGCGCACTCTTTCAGTATTCAGACAGTCTATCCTGGAACGAACTCTCTCACCATGGGGAAAAAGCCGAGCGAGTGAAAGCGCCGTGGCGTGCTTTGAGGCACAGTCTTGTTCCTGAAGTTCTTCAACTCCTCCTGCGCTTCATGCAGCATCTCCATACACTCTGCATACTTATCCTCCAGTTCACGGAGCTACAGAGTGAAAGAGAGAGCAGGTGATCACTGGAGACTGCATCCTACCAATATATAACACACATCCAGTCTCTACTTTCAAAATTCTGTGGTATGAATATGCAGATGTGTGACTATGTGGATCTATGTGGCTAAAGTGCTGTGCATTTCAGAGTGACAATACCTCAGCAGTGAGTTGCCTCTGGGCATCCTTAGCAGCTCCCAGGTGCTGTGTGATCTCCTCGTTTTCCACTGCATACTGCAAAATATACAGCCACACACACCGGCACCATCAACTACAGCCCTGTAAGATGTCCAAGGAGAACCCAAAAGCATGAAGGCTGATTGAGGAACAGCCTGTAACCTACCTATAAAGTCAAACACTTACATATTTAACCTTTTTCTGGAGGTCTACAATCTGAGAGAGCAGGTGTGTTATCTCCTCCTGCTGCCTGGAGGCGTCTTCAGTCTTCTTCGCCAGCTCCTCCGCAAGCGACGAGATCTGTACGTTAGCATCCCCTAGGAGAGGAAAAGAAGAAAATTGGATTTGGCTCCTTTGCTGTTAAAGACCTCATCAAAATCTAGATCTGACAGTGATCTGGTTAATACAGCATTTTAAACGTCACACTGCTGAAAGATGTATAATAAATAGATTGCAAATAGATCAAAGTAAGACAGTAAAGCTTTAAAAAAATAAAATTGAAAGGAGCAATAAGAGGATCATAAATCAAATATGAGTGACAGTCTGGGAGAAGGCTATTGGATGTCAGTGTGGTCAAAATCTAAAAAAAAAAAAAAAAAAAAAAAAAGGCAAATCTGTTTTTAAACAAAATGCGATTTTTCTGCTGGCAATATACTTTAACAAAAGAAAGTGAAAATGTTTTTTTTTTTTTTTTTTTTTTAGCCCAGCCTTAGACATTTTCCTGCAAAACTCACACTGATAACAAGCAGTTGAACAAAACGCTAACAAACAGCAGAAAATGCAATTGGTCTGTATAAATGGCTAAAACTTTGCTGCCTGTAGTTTGATCTAATTGTTGGATGGCTATGTGCCACAGTGAAGCAGAAGTGGAAGCCTCGTCAATTCATGAAAGCCTCTAGATTTGAAATCTACAATCTGTGTACACATATCACATGATAAACTAAACCTATGTTTAAACATAATTTAAAAAAAAAAAAAAAAAAAAACCCACTGCACATCCAACTGCAGCTGCAGTTTATTTTTACTTCCATCATGGTCTTTGGAAAGATCCCGAAAATAGATCTGTTGATGCATAACCTCAATTTTGACCTAATTAGATTAACAAGACTGAGAGAATCAGCAACATACTGGTTTAATGATGGTCTGACTGGCAAGAGATAATAAGATAAGATAACCCTTTATTAATACGTCAGAGGTGTTCTAGCAGCATGGGTCAGCATTATATGAATAGTAGGGTAGAAGAGTCAAACAAATATGACGATAGCCTTGTCTTAATATGATAAGTATACAGAAAGCAGGATTTGGAGATCTCCCTAATTCAGTACAGTTCCACGTGCGGACAGTAGTGATAGCGTGAGCAGGTGTACTCACTGAGCTCTTTCACACAGTCATTAACTAACTGCTGTTCCTTCTCTTCATACGAGATGGTCTCCGTCTCCAAGTGACAGGCCTACTCAAGCATGTGAAGGTTAAGAGAAAGAGATATCATGTTACCAACAACAAAGGCATCACGCTGGCCTTATTTTCTTTGTAATTTCCTTGTTTCTGTTAACTGAGGAGTCCAATAGTGCCAGCAGATCTGTAATTACATTCTACACCCCTGCAAAGAATAAAATGGCCCAAAAATTCAGTATGACCTTTAAAACTTGTAACCATGGAAAGTTTCATCTTCTCATCAAGAACTGAAAATGCATGCATTGCAGAAATAAAGTCAGGTTTTTAGATTTCTCAGGCCAAATAGCCTGCAAAAACATAGTTTGTAAGTGTGTGCGCATTCAAGAGTATTTAGCCATTATAGTGCGGAACTCCAACCATTTTCGGGTCAGATGGTCAACTACGGAGTACAATTACAGTAGGTAAACTACCGACCTAAATGCTGGCTGAATATTTATTTAATTAAAACAAATAATGAGTTGTTTCAGTTCATTTGTAAATAAACAGTACATAATCCACTCAGTGATGTGGGTAAATGTGCTGCTGTATACAAACAAGAAGAACAAGAAGAGGCAGGTTTGGGAAGACCTTTTACCATTTAATTTTCCTGTAATACGAGCTGTGTGTTGTTACACCAGTCACCTACCTCAGACCGCAGCACAAGGTTCTCCTCCTCTAGGTCTTTGAGTTTCTTCTGCAACAAGTCCAGAGGGAAGTAATTCGGCACAGACAACGAGGAGTCATTCCGCGGGATCCTGACAAAGACAAGATTAGTCTATCCCTGCTGCAAACAAATGACAGGAAACACAACTGGAGGGAGACAAGAAACTTAAGGGAATAAAGGAATAAAACAGTACAAGGCATGCCGTTACTGGAAGTTATTCAGTTGCGGGCTGGTGCGACGCATCCCCCAATGCAAAGCGGTAATGACGCTGAAGACTCGCTCCATAAATGAAAAAAAAAAAACCCCAGAAAGTTTAACCATATGAATGATTAAATGTCATTCTTTGTACATTGGTTTAAAATATTGTATTGACAGTAGTGCTGCCACTAACGACTAATTTTCTAACGATTAATCTTTCAACTAATTTTTTGATTAATCTAAACGACTAATTTCCAAAATAATAAAGCAGTTGCAATTTTCATGTGTTCATTTTATGTTGAACAAAATTCAAGGGCCAAAG
>JAQLOM010000032.1:12477887-12487932 GCA_030068315.1 Chrysichthys thysi
TTTTCCATTTAAGTTAGAGCAGTGTTTTTCAACCAGTGTGCCGTGAGAGCTTATCAGGTGTGCCGCGGGACCCACCCAACATTTTAATGCCACCTTGGAGCTGTCTCCGTCTCTCTCCGCCTTTATTTTCGTAACCGTTATAAATATTTTTAAATTTTTCTTAAGGGTTCGTTTTCTGCACTCCTCTCCTGCTATGTGCTGAGTGAGCGTGTGTGTGTGCGTATGCTCGTAGTACGGCAAAAAAGCATATTCCCCGGGGTCACCCCCGGCATCACACCGGAGCGCGCCCTGCTATTTGAGAAGCACTGTGCAATAGCTACTAGCGCATGTAAATCTCGTGTGGATAGCGTTGGTCAACATCATTTCCGGAAACATTACGAAGAGAGAGAGTAGCCAGCAGGGTGCGCACAGCAAACTCAAGTGGTGTGGAGGGGAATTACCTGAATTCAGATCAGCCATTTCAGACCAAAAATAAATAGGCAACTAGTTGACCAATAAAATTGTCGTCGACGAATTTTCATATTCGATTACGTCGACTAATCGCGGCAGCACTAATTGGCAGCACTATTAAAACATTAAATGAAACCTAGCTAGGGACATGTATTCAAAACAATCTAATAAATGTCTACCACAATGATCACGCGCTCCTTAGTGCACGTTCACTGCTACAGTTTTACTAGCTCTCCGCTGACATTAGCATGCTTCGCAATAGAGCAGAAATCTAGTCAAGTGATTCACTGCCCAAACTTCAGTACATATACCCTCCTGACTGGGACGGAACTTCTACACCTCTGTAGTGAACAAAAATGTCAGTAAATGGTTTCTATCAGAGAGGCTACTATTCATTAAAGCTAGCAGGTCTGTCCATGAATGCAAAGGCAGCAACAGCACAACCTTACTATAAATTCAGAGCCTAAGGTCACTCATTATACCTTAAAAAGTAAATCTGCTCGAGAGTCAAGTATTAAAGCAGTATTAAATCAGGAGTGTTGACAATTTTTTTTTTTAAATCTCCTAAAAATTATAATACCAGGAAAATGGAGCTGGATGTTGGGTGTGACAGAGAGAGTAGCATGAGTGGAAAGTAGATACGGGGGTGGGGTGTGTGTGTGGATGGTTAAAGACTCACGGGGTAGAGGTGACCGACTCTCCCTCGCTCTCCTCAGCAGCACTTGTGTAGAACTGGAGCAATTCATCCTTCATCGAGAGATCATGACGCAGCTGAGAAACCTGCACACACAGCACAGCACTCAGGGCCTACAGGTCAGTGCAACAGCATAACACAGCAACTCGACCAGCTACAACATTTGACAACATACTGCCTGGGAGAATGCTTTTGGTTATAAACCATGAGCGAGAAATGGCATGGCCACGGTACTGGTTTAAACACTCCTATATAGAGTTTTTAAAATGTTTTTTAATGTGCTCACTTAAAGTGCTAGAATTTTGTATCGAGCCACGCTTGATGTGTTTTTTCTAAAAAGATGGTGCATTAGTTAGAAAAGTAAAATCTGCTTTTTAGGCAAATTTCATTCTGGGTTGCAAGTTTAGAACAGAAAAACTGGTCTAAAGAAGCGAGAAGTGGCTGGTGATCTATCTGGGTCTCACCTCCTCCCGTATGTGCTCCACTTGCTCTTCCAGAAACTCATTTCTTTCACTTAGGGTTTTGTTTTTCTTCAGCAGGGACTGACCTATGCGTGCTGCTAACTCCAAGTCCCGTTCTTTCTGAAGAGAGAAGAAAGCGAGACATACTGGCTGCATTAAAGCAACGAAGTCATGCTGTCTTTAATATACTGTTTGATAAAAGGGAGCAGGAAAAAAGAAAAAGAACAAAGATTATATGGGCACCTGGGCTGTTACACACTAGTTATCCATCAATTTCATATTACTTTCTTATTTCTAAAACTAAAAAAAAGTAAGATAACACTCGCAACCATGCTGCTGCACTGAATATCGGCATGGCTACGATCACCTCCAACTGAATATTTAGCATAACCGCACTCTTGCTTGTCCGATGTTGCTTAAATATAAATAAAACAAACAAGAATGATCACACGTCGTTAAAACAGTAATGTGAGCGCTAACGCACACAATAATTGCTCCTACTCTATTTTTAATCCTCATTGCTGTGAAACCATTGCTCCGTCCTACACACATCTGAATGAAGGCAAAACATAACCGTGACATGCTTACCTCTTCAAGCAAACGTGTGACAGCATCTATGTCATTGTACGTCTTAGTCATCTGGCCCACTCTTTCAGCACACAGAACTGCACAGAAAAACATGCAGTCACAGTCCAATAATCAAATGCACATATGATACTGGAACCTATTCGTACATTTATAAAAGTTCTTTATGTGAAAATTATAATACGGTAGGAAATAAAAAGTAAGGAAGGCTAAGGATTTACGACTGAACAACCAGGAATGTTTGTCAGTGTATTTAATAAGCACGCACGCACACGCACGCACACAAGGTGGTGGGTGGGGGGGGGGGGGGTGTAACTACTGGTTACAAAAAACACATCCATCCAAGACTTAGAATGTTTAAAGCCTCCAAGACTGAAGTGCATTTATAGAACGTATATGTCTTAGCGTGACTGCTTTTGAGGTTATAAATAAACCCAGGGGGTATACTACAGGCTTAAACACAGGAATCTACTGAAACATTCAGGCTCTCCCTCTTAAGCATTCATTGATCCAACTTCATTAGCCCAAGCTCCAACTCAAGCATATGCCTGTGATTAATGCTTAAACTGTACTTGTTGGTCATTTATACAGACTCAAACATGCACAAGTTACTCAATACTTTTAATTGTTGTACATTGTTGTCTTTGGCAGAGAACTCACCTTGATTTTCATTCCCCTAATGTCATAAAGATGAAACATTAACTGAAGCTCTTGCCCTGTATCTGTGTGATTTATGCTGCTGCCACATTGGCTGCTTAGATAACTTCATGCAGTTGTACAGGTTATCTTTCTTTGTATGTGGTGAGCGCATACAGCATCACACGCATTCATATTTTCCAGGCAGTTCACGTTCTCACACATGCATACAACAAACAAACAAACAAACAAACAAATAAATAAAAATCTCTTTATGATACTGATTACATTCCATGAACACTGCACACGATACTCCTTCAGGCATTATTTTTCTAAGGAACAGCTATTTTTTATTAACAGTACATGGTGAAATGGAAGTTCAAAAGGTCACCAGTAAACTTTGCAAAAACACTCTCAGGAACTACGTGAACAAGATATATGAATGATAATAGGCTACACAGTAATCATCAAGCCTGGACAAACAGATAAAAATCCAAAGCTGTGCCAAACTGGTTAATCATTGTAAACCATAGCTGATTACCATTAGATCTCATACTTCCACCCTGAACATTCAAACACAGGCGATGTCACTGGGTGAGCGGGAGCGGTGCAGATACCAGCGCAACTTGATTGTTTTCTGTCTAATGCATTTTTCTAGGCTTAGTCCACATTCAGTCACAGTGTCTTAATGTGGTCCAAACAATTAAATCAAATGAATTCCTGCACAAAAGTACACAATCACCACCACCATGTAGTCATGCCTTCCAAAATGTCACATGATCACACTTGTGAAATTGTGAAGCAAAAGCCAACCAAGTGATAAAGTGAGATAAAAAAGTTTGTGCATTACACAGAGACGGACAGGAAGTCAAACCTGCTCCTGTGTGTACGTTTGAATACCAGAAGTGTCAACACTATAAATGATCTCAATGTAGCTGAGGCACACGAACACTGTGCCTGCTTGAGGCATAATCATTTTCCCAAGTGGAAGTAAAACTGTACCTTCTTCCAAAGTATAAGGTTCATCATCTTCCTGTTCATCATCTGCATAGTTTGAATCGGTGAAGCTAGAGAGAGCCGAAAAATCCAGCACCTCAGAGGAGTCATACTCATAGTTTTCTTCAGCAGAGTTGTTAGGAGGCAATTCCATGGTCTTAACAGCCTAGTGACGCAAAGCCAGGCCACTGGGCCTGTGGTCCTGAGACTGCTGCAACACGGTCATGTTTGTCCATTTATTTTCCTCTGGGTGACAGATATACACACACACACACACAACACTGCCCAGTGACCACACCTGCCAACAGGCTGTGACTCACATGCAGGCCACTACCATTTACTTGACTAAGAATCCAAGGGGAGCAGCACATATAATTTCAGAAAAACTATTTTAGCTAAACCACACTCAGTGACTATGAAGTAACGTACAAGGCATTACAATAGGTATTTGAAGTGGTACCACATGCACAGTGTGAACCTTGTAAACAAGGTAGCGTTTCTCTAATTAAATAAAAATCCAAACACCCCCTCTTTAGAATGCAGAATGGTTTGTTCCTTTAACGCACCATGGCAACCTGTTAAGGCATACCAGAGTTATCTTTGGCTACACCTGTTGAGTGGGTGTGGCCACCTGATATCCTCAGGTAAGTCTGTTTTCCTATGGCTATGCAAAATGCAAACACAACCGGGAGAGGTGCAAACAGCCCTGTGCAAGTGCATATATTAGCTTTAAACGAATGCTAGTTAACAGCTAACCCAAAGACATTCATCCTCACTATAGATACAACACTTTTTCCTGGATTAAGGGATCACTTGTTAGCATTCCTTGAAAATTAAGATGCTTTTTTTTTTAAACCCACAAGTGAAAGTGACTAAAATGCTGCAGTTCTACAATTAGCACAATTTGACTTAGGTTTATGATTGTGATGCTATTTGCATTGTTCTGACCTATGGTCGATAAGCATTCACTCATCACAGGCCCCACGTTTCCATGGCAACCTGGCAGTCACTCACGTCTGAAAAGCAGGGGGGAAACTGTGGTCATGGTGGTGAATGAGAATGCCTTGCTTTTGTAAGACCTCATCAACAAACAAGCTTTTCCAGTCATTTGCACTACCATTTCCCAAAAACGAAATAAAAGAAAGAAAACCTACAACATGGAGATGAGGGGGATGATGGCACTGAGAGGGAAATCTGTGCAAAAGTCATAAAGGGTCAGAGTGAGCCCCCCAATCTCACAAATCTTCTGTGTGGGTCAATGGCTCCATGCATGAGGGAAGCGTGGGAACACACTCCCATGCTTCACCACAATATACACATAAAAAGCTAAAGGGTACAATGAAACTTTAAACAATGCTGCAGTAGAAGGCGAGTGAAGCTAAATTAATATTTAGGAGGTTTTAATGAAGTTGATCATTGACCCAAAATTAATAAAGAAAAATGACCCCTTTGCTTTAATAACAGTAAGCAAAGCAAAGCACTGCTGTTTACACAGACACTTAATTTTTGTACTTTACTATGACCATAATTCAACTTTCACACCGGGCCATTAAATAACAAACGTTCACACTAGACACAAAACAGCACATGTAGGCCTCTAAATCGATTACTTTGTGTTTATAAGTATAGCCAGTGCGTAAGCAAACCTTCATCAGGCTTTTCAGGGGAGAAAAGGAGTGCTTTCAGATGCAAAGCCTTCATTTGATTGTAATCCATCATATAAGACCCCCCCACACCACACACACACACACAAAACACACCCCTGATTGATGTGCTGTCATTCTTAGGAATGATCTCGACAGCAGTCAAATTCTACGATGTATAGAAGTACGCTATTCCTTGAATACTAGACAAAAAGTGTGCAACAAAAGCCACTGCAACAAGAGCACAAAACAGGAATAAATGGAAAACTAATTCATTTCATCTACAGCAACACATGAACAGAACGATAGAACAGACTGCTTATTCACTTGTTTGCACTTATCTGTATACCCTGGAATTATCAGAGAAAATGAAATTCTGCAAATTTTGTCATTTTTAGATATCTAGTCACTCGCAAGTATCACAGCTTTTCTGTGTGTTGCATAACAGTCCAAAGTACATCAGGTCTACTACAAGAAAACGTGCTGTCAACATATTAATCTTAAAAAATACCAGTCAGAAGTCAGACTGAAGGACTAGTGATATTAAAGCTACTGTACTTGTAGCCAAGACAGCGAAACAACTGTTTCTGTACATTTAATAAGATCATTTACGAGACCTTATTCTACAGTGCAAGGGGAATCTATTGTTACAGGAATAATAAAAAACCTTACGTCATCTACGCAACCTGCCAATTTATATGATAAGACATCAGCCAAGCATGATTCTTACCCAGATTTCACCCTGGATACAGTCAACATATCATCACCTTCATTTAGCTAGGGAACAAACATGAACAATAAAATAGAGGTCTGGGTTAGCAACTGCCTCAAACAAAACCTGAGCCGGCTACAGTGTGTCTGATGCAATACATGACTGTGAGAAGAGTTCAAAGCCTGCCATAGTGATGCCATAGTGATCCTCAACCTGCATCCTCTTACCCTCTTCAATTCAATTCCATTCAATTTTATTTGTATAGCACTTTTAACAACGGACATGGTCAAAGAGCAGCTTCACAGAAGAATAGAAATTCCAGATAGAGAACGTACCAATCTATAAACTAATTTAGAAACGCATCCATAAATATATATACACACCTAGATATATCCCTAATGAGCAAGCCTGTGGTGAGGCTTGGGGTAGCCTAGCGGTCAGGGCATTGGCCCTTCAGTTGGAAGGTTGGGGGTTCAAGGCCCAGGATCAATAAGGTACCCTGAGCAAGGATCGTCCCCAAGCACTGCTCCCCGGGTGCTGCGCTGTTCAGTTGCCCCCTGCTTCACTTGGTGAATGGGTCAAATGCAGAGAAGTAATTTCACTGTGTCACGCTGTGCTGTGTTTCACATGTGGTGAACACTAGTATACATTACATATACGTGAGGGCGGCAAGCAAAAGCTCCCTGAGATGACTAGAAGAAGAAACCTTGTGAGGACTCAGACTCAAAAGGGAACCCATCCTCATTTGAGTGACACCAGACAGCGCCGTTACAACTAACTCACTTCATACTCGTCATCAGCAAACACTATTAGTTCAGTTTAATTGCTTTTTATTGATATCATTTAACATATCTTTGTGTCAAACATTTGAATCACACACCACTTGCAATTATCTTTTTATCACCATTCTACACACTCTTTCCTACTCCATGTGCTTAATTATTCAGAGGCAAGCAAGTGACCGTCTGCTCTTACCATCAGCGCATTCTTCATAATACCAGTCCAGCTCATAGTAGTCAGCCTCCACAAATCTCTGCATACTCAGTCTCCTTTAGCTGTGAGTCGCAGCTCCTGCGGTCCAGCACCCGAGGTCACATATTCACACGCACTCTCCCAGTGGCCCATTCTCACCACCACCAGAAAGCCTATTTTGAGTACTAGCTAACAAATGAAGCTACCTTCAGCATCCCATGCAGAGTGGGATGGAATGAGAGGATTGCACAGATAATCAAAAGGGCTGCGCAGGAAGCCTTCTTACGTGGTACTGCTATATTCAAGGTTGTATCAGGCGCACTGAGGAGAGGCAACTTCCTAGTTGTGTAGCCAATCAGACTGCATTACATCAACAAGCATCAGTAGCTGATCATAC
Organism: Chrysichthys thysi; assembly: GCA_030068315.1. Classification (NCBI taxonomy): domain Eukaryota; kingdom Metazoa; phylum Chordata; class Actinopteri; order Siluriformes; family Claroteidae; genus Chrysichthys; species Chrysichthys thysi. The sequence continues at coordinate 12,485,434 of JAQLOM010000032.1, forward strand.
ATCCCCTCCTCCTTCCCTCTCCCTCGTGCCAGAGCTCCCGATTTCCATGGCACCTCCCTCTGGAGGGGTTTCCATAGCAACTGGCTCAGACTCCAGCCTGAGGTCGCGTATGCTGCCCAACTTCTCTTCGACTTCCTCAGACTTTCCTACACACCCCTCTCTTTTATGCACTTGAATCTACTCCAGTGTGCTGCTGAATGATACCGCATGAACAGAATCTACAGCGTTAGTTCATGAGTGAACTACAGAGTGAACATTTTTGACTGCCAAATGAGGCTGGAAGAAGTACAGGAAGGGACAATCAAGTGACCCAGAGTGCCTTTTGTGCACTGCATGTACGCCAGTTGAAAGCATGCATAGGGCATGAAAAGCAACAAAAAGTTAATCAGGATCATTTCCGGATATTAAAACATAGAAAAATTGCAAAATCACGAGTCTTAGTCTTGCAATGCAATTTCCTGAGGCGGGAGTGGCTGAGGAGAGGACTTGCCTATTGACACCTTACCAGCTGACTGGCCTTTGGCTCGTACTGATGACATCAAGGAGGTGAGGTAAACAGGAAAGATGTAGCCCTTATAGGGAATATTTTAGTCGGCTCCTATTGTATAATTAAGTGGTATGCGCAGGCACATGCGCAAATCAACACGAGCTGTCACACACATCGCTTGCTATACAGTGAACCCCCGCAATATCGCGGTTCACGTATCGCGGGTTCAGTGCATCACAGATTTTAAATTTTTGATTCGTGGAACTTTTTGGCTTTCGCAGGACTCTGGAATATAAAATATAATTTTAAATAAAGTTAACTCACACATTAAAAGAACACTTAAATCGAAATAATAATCAGCAGATGAATACACAGTGGTGGTGTACGCCACTTCCGCTTCAGCTAGTAAACAGGCTGTAAACAGGAAGTGACCTCACCGGCAGTGAATACGTATGTAGAATTTTATATGTTGTTAAAATTACGTATGTTTAAGAGTGTAGAAAGCGTTTAAGAGCATAGGACGTGTTTGTAAGAGTTTGGGAAAGGTTAATGAGAGTGGAAATGGTTTATAAAGCCTTAATACATATTAGGGTTGCATCGATACCGATACCAGTATCGGGCCGATACTTTGCTAAAATACTCATACTTGTCCATAAAGTGCTGATACCATGAACCAATACTCCTATTTCACTGATTGCTTTACTAGGCAGGTGTGATTTTGTTGTCCTACCTGACTTCCTTCGCTAGGGGGAGACAATGAGCCGGAAAGTTAATGGAGACGCCATCAGCAAGTTAGTGTGACAACACCACGGAGCCAAGCTGTGTGCTTAACTTGGGTACGTGCGATTTTATGCTAATCGCGGCGGCTAATCTGACCTTAACTCTGTTCCGGACCTTTCTGGTTGCGCAATCGCAGTAAAACCACTCCGATTGGCTGGGGTACAGGCTAGGAAGCCTAGCATCTTAGCTATGCAGCACTTTATCTGATGTGAGGACACTGATTTACAGCTTAGCCGTGCAGATTAGCATACATACGCACGTACCTATGTAACTTAAAGAAGGCCGTTTTTGTTAAAACCAGAATGATTAGTTTATTGTTGGCCTGGAATAGCCTTCTGTTAATCATTTTTGTTTTTAGCTTATTGTAGGCTTATTGTACTCTGCAAAAGAGAAAATTAAACCTGCCTCCAAATTGATTACACTTTCATGGAAATCCAATTTAAGAAGTATCGGTATCAGCGAGTACACAAATAAAAATACTCATACTCGTATCGGTTTGGAAAAAAATGGTATCGGAGCAACCCTAGAAATTACATGGCAATACAGTCTCAGTAACGCACTGAACAAACAATAATGAAAAGACTCCAGTCAATAAAGCACAAAAATAAGCAGTAAGACATTGTACAATCAGTATGTCACTGGAAACGTACATTAATTTAAGCTGATACAGCCTTCATCACACGACGATGATGGGGCAATCTTTACAGGGACTGAATGTCTACGAGGACTCTGAGAAGTGCAAAGAGCTGTAAATATGCAGTCATCTATAAACATGAACTCATCTATAAACCTGCAGTGCTGCAATGTAAATAATGTTACATAAGAACTTACATGGCAAGAAAACACACTAAAGTACTCACAGCACTGCAAGAGAGAGAGAGCTCTTGCGTCTGTCTATTTGCATTCTTTTATTTTTCATTATCAAATAAATTTTTTTTAAAGCTTTTGTATTTATCCTGTGCTTGTTTTCTTTTTTTTTCATTTCCAATTAATTTTAGAGATAAAATAAATAAATGATTTGGACTGACCCAGATTCGTCGCAGCAGTTACCTGGTATACGCATCATCACTGTGTGCTTTCTAAGAATAGTGACAGCATGATCGCAACTGGAGATGACATGGTCGCAGGGAAAAAAGAAATCTAGTCATTTGCTGCAATTTAACCTCCTGAGACCCAAACTGTAATGTCCATGCCTTGTCCATTCTTCTCACTGTTTCTGCTTTTTAGCAACT
>JAQLOM010000032.1:12532051-12542313 GCA_030068315.1 Chrysichthys thysi
TGGGAGGAAACCGGAGTACCCGGAGGAAACCCACGCAAACACAGGGAGAACATGCAAACTCCACACAGAAAGGCACCTGGCACGAACCCGGGCTCGAACCCAGGACCTTCTCGCTGTGAGGCGACAGTGCTAACCACTCGGCCACCGTGCCGCCCTGTTGGTGTTATTTGTTATTTTTATTTTTATTATTTTTCAGTTTATTAAAACATTACAATTACATCCATCCTGACATGAGAGTGATCATACAGATGCACCAAAAATGAACTTGATGAATAAGGAAACTGTTAGTAGAATTTGTGTACGCTTCTTACATGGTCAGATTTGACATCACACAGCTCTGATGAATAAGAGCCATTTATATTTTCGAACATCATGTTTCCCTCACCATTAAGTTATCAGTTAAGTCATTTTTCAGTTCAGCAAGATTGACAAACAGTAGTCTGCCCTACAGCAAGGTTTAATTCAACGCTTCAGTGGCTCTATTCCCTTTGGGGGAATAGGGCTTCATGATCCAAGTTGACCTTGTTCATACTACTGTGTTTTCAGTAGAATAATGATTGTACAACAGGCTTAATTCACATTGGAGGAGACATATACAAGTATTCCTAATCCCACTTTGACATCTCCATCTACAAAGGAACTATGACTGAGCAACTTGAGGAAAATGGAAGAAATAAATAACAGGGATTCACTGGCATAGATCTAATTCATTTCCATAGCAGCCATAGTGCTCTTCCAGTGTTTTGTGTACAGACATAAGTTTTAGATGAATATTATTTGCTTTCCTGCATCACTTTTTGCAAATAATGTCCTAGTTAGACAAGTCAAGCTATATCATCTACTGACAGTTACACTGGATAGATAACAGTTTGTTTGATTGTTGTTTCAAGGCTACAATTTAGAAAAGGTAGCTAAGCCAACAGCTGGAGTTAAAGTCTAACAACATGGTTTGTTGGACCATGTTAAATGCAGTACTGCATGTGCATCAAGCCATATTTTCAAGGTAATTCCTACTGTTAACGAAATGTCGTCATTAATGAAATGTTTTACATGCAGAGGAGTGTAAAACAAGGAATAGGGTTAGAGAGAATAATGCTGAGCATAAAGAAATAATATTTAGGCAATGGTCAATAGTCATTTACAAGTAAGGACAGGATAGGATGGGGGGGCCTGGTGTCTGTTCACATTGTGCATTTATAAACAATGCTTCCTGTTAATCATTTACTCTCAGTTTAAAGACTGAAAGACAATCTTAGAGCGATTTCATTTGCAAGCGAAGAGGCTGATCAATTGGAAAAAAGAGCTGTAGACATTGATTTAAACAGTACTATATAATGCCTTTGAGACCGCCCATGATTAACAATGGTAATTTTGTTTGACCCGCATCCATTTGTATGTAAATTTCCAATTTGACCTGGGATTTAAAAAATAGACAGAAGTACATGTCTTTGGAGTGGAAAACTTACTGCATCACTTCTGCACCAATTATAAATCGCTATAGATTTCTCTACTTAATTCCCCTGACAAATAAAAAGCCAGAGCAGCATGTGTTTATTCATGCATTGTATCGCCTAGAATTTAAATTTCAATGAAGCACGGGGCGACACAGCTAATTGGGTAAAGATGTGCAACAGTCTCAGAGTGCAGCTTGGAAATACTGTTGATGTATTACAATTCATGCAAAGCATTGATTTTGAAATTAATTAACTCCCATTCTTATATCGTATTTAAGCGCAACGTTTCAAATTGTTTCTTTTTTGACCATTGTCCTCAATTATGCAGACGGAGAAAGCTAATCAATTCTCCCTCTTTTGCTGCCAATAAATGCTGTGGAACTCATTAACTTATTAACCTCCATTTTATGTCAAGTGCAGTTTGAGGGACTTTTCAGTTCCTTCTAGCACCTTATAGTGTAAGTGATCTCACCTGTCAAATTGCTTTTATACAATATGACTTATGCAAGAAGAAATGTCCAGAGATTTCTAGTCAAATAGAAGTCGGGTTTTTTTAGTTTGTTTGTTTTTTTTTTTTGTTTTTTTTTAATGAAGCTCAGTTGAATGGCTTGCTTTTTTCAGGACTTTGTTGTGAAGATAATCCGTTCTCTGGAGAGTCCGTCTTCAGTCATCCGAGCCAAGGCCTTCTTGGTGCTCCTGCAAGTTCTCATGAATAACCGGGAGATGCTACTGCTGTGCTGCAACTCCAGGTAAATGACTTTTTTGTGAATGGGGAGATACTTTTTACTTTGTATTTATTTTATTGCACATTTGTTCTGACTTTCTTGATGTACAGATCCCCAAATGTACTTTTATCTGCAATATTATATCTCATGTTCATAACTTCCACCTTTATTAAAACCTTTTTCCATTAGACAACCCCTCATAAAACCTGCAAAAGATGGATTTTCAAACCTAACATTTTATACAAAATACTTAACTGCAAAAGATGAAAACAAGGGAAGATATCTTAAATATGCAGTGGAACCTTGGTTTGCGAGCATAATTCGTTCCAGAGATGTGCTTGTAATCCAAATCACTCGTATATCAAAGCGAGTTTCCCAATAAGAAATAGTGGAAACTCAGATAATTCATTCCACAACCCACAAATATTTAAATAAAAATGATTAATTCAAAATATAAAGTAAAAATACATTAAACAAAATAACCTGTACTTTAGCAGGAGACGAGAGAGTGTCAGAAATAGGAATATCAAAGGCTACAACAAAAACACGGAAACTAGAGTACAAACAAGAGTCAAAACATGAGCGAGGTAAACTAGAACATGGCTTGGCAATAGCGCGAGGAAATGCAAACTAATGCTTCGCACACTTAGCGTTCATGAGTCAGTCTATTTATAGTCAATATAATTAGTCCTAATGCAGAACACCTGTAGTAACCTACGTGACACGCGAGCATGGCGTGAGTCCTCCGGGATGCACTGCTATTGGGAGTTCCCGAAACGGGTGTGCGGAGCGCGCATGCAGATCCATGACAGAGAGCAGGAGAGCTGAGAGAGCAGGAGGATTATTGTGTGTTACTTTCACTACAACTCACGGAATCGTTGCAGTTTGTCAGCTCACTGGGATCTTTTTCTTTTCGTGTGACTTTAACAAGGAAACTATCCAATGATCGCTGCTTTTTCCTCCTTTTGAGGATTTCATGGAAATGCGACATTGCACTGTCATTAAACAGATGAGTGACACACACACTAACAGTATACTAGCACGGAAGCCACAATCCTGCAGTGAGTGAGCGAGAGAAGTTGTGACCACGTGAGGCTCAGCAGATGAATACTACTCGTATTGCAAAACCTTGCTTGTTAACCAAGTCAAAATGAATTTTATTATGAATTTTTTAATACATCATAAAAACTCAGACCAAGTTACTCGCAATCAATGGTTCCACTGTAGTTATATTTATCTAGTGTTTTCTGTGATAAGATTACATGAAGACAAATATAAGATTTCCAGTCATTTTCAAACTTTTAAACTAATTTCAAACTTGGCATAGACTTGCTTTATTGTTAATTTTTTTCTTCTTCTAATTTTAAGCATTAATTTGTAGGAAGAAACAAAATTATCTGTCAATAGATTAACATAATTAAAACTTTGAAATGAGCATGTAAAACATACTGATTAATCTGATGTACACTTTTAGTAACAGCTTTATTCCTTTCCAGTGACTGTGTCATACAAAACATACAAAAAAATCTTCACTTTTCTTGCTGTCTTTCTGCCTTCTAATTGCTCAACTCTGAGCTGTCTCAGTTGTCAGATATGACTTCCTACATCCTCTGGAGTGTCTTATCAGAAATGAAGTTTAGTTTAAAAAAAAAAATCACTATTAGTATTTTATACAAGCAATATTGTAGTCTCTTAAAAGTAATCCCACTTGTCCAATCATGGATGATTTTCTGTCTCTTCTTGTAACCTGGAGATGAAAGTGCTCATTAGAACAAGAGTACACCAGATTTGAAAAGAGCAGAACCCAAATACACAAATTAGCATCTATTCAAAAATGATAGGAGTATGATAATAAATAGACCTTTCAGGCTACCTGTCCTTGCTTGTTGCTTGAAAAAAAAAAAAACAACAACAAAAAACTTGTCTGATGTTTTCAGGAATCACTACCTGATGAGAATAGTTGATGGGCTAACCTTTGTTTCTTCTATACAGTAGGAGCCTGAGTGAGGTCTCAGGAGGCTATAAACTCAAACAGATGAGTTTCATTCTCTCCCATTCCCCAATTTCCTCTGTCAGGTTGATTTTAAATGAATCTGCCATGTTTTTTTTTTTTTTGTTGTTTGTTTTTTTGTTTTTTTTTTGGAAAATTTGTTTTTAATCATGAACAGTTTTTGACATTTTGGTGCATTTTGTCTATGGTGCTATCACTCAAAATATTTTGTATGACCACAAAAAGAATTTGAGTCCATTAATTTCCAGGATGACTTTTTCTAAATGACATTGTGGAACCCATGATTAGATTTAAGTTCACTTTCCCTCAAGCAATTTTCCAGAGACAACCTCTTTAATTTATACATTCAATTCATCTGAATACAGATGCAGAAGATATTGCTCAGTGTCTTATCTGACCTCAGTCCTGTCTAACAAATAAAGTAAATCACCATCCTTTATGTTTATGAAAGGTGTGTGCTGTTATGCACCTTTACATTAAATGTTATGGAATGTCCATGAGACTAGTTAGTAAAAAAAGCTGTAAACTGGGATTCTCTCCCTAAGCTCTCATTTTTTGCTCTCTCTTGAAGTGAATAAGACAACAAAAATTGCAGCTTGTCATGTTACTGATAAACTGGATAGTGCAACCTCCCCTATCCCTGTGGCATAAAATGTTCTGCCTGTTACAAAGCATCGACACTCAAGTCTCCTTCAGCAAATGTAAAATAAACATCTCCTAACAGAACACTTTTGCATATCAATGATTTTACATGTTTCTTTTTGTTAAATAAGGTTTTCTTTAAATGTGTTTTTTATTATTATCCTTAAATTATGTAAATCCTCCACCAGGCACATACCTGTTACTATAGAAACCATGTTGTATTAGAATGCGTGCTTTAATATGAACGTGATTTGAATTACAGCTGACACTATTGTCAGAGCTGATGTTACAGAATATTGCTCAGCACTCCCTGATCAATCAGAGGGGAGCATTCAGCAGTACTGTGGTAAAAACGGGTACATCGTCTACACAGATCTGGTTTGGCTGCCAGTTGTTTGACTCTCCTTCCCCAAGTTTCCAATCATCTCTCTTCTTCTGTCTTTGTCTGGTGCAGCGGGTTAGAGCTGACCCTGTTCTCAAGCTCCCACAGCGAGAGCCGCTTCCTCCCCACTTTCATAAACACTTCCCTAATTAGCTCAGCAGTGTTGGCTCCACTTTCTGCAGACGTGTCACTCTGGATGCATTCTGCCCAGCATCTCCCTGCTCTGAGACAGATGAGCGCATGTAGAGCCAAATGAAATGTGTCTAATTTCTGGCCTATCTGTGAAAATGGAAGTAGTGCGGTCTGTAACAGTCTTATAGAAAGTTTAAGAGCTTGAATAGTTTTTGTGTCTCGACTCACACTGCCTGTGGTGGCCAAGGCAATGTAGGCCAAATGCAACAGAAGCTCCAGATTTTAAATGAAAGAAATCCTTAACGTTGTTGATTTGGCCTTGGTTCGAGAAAGCCCTGCTGTTTGGTTTTTTTGTACCTAATCAGCCAAATGCCTGTGGGAAGAGAATTCTTCTTCTTTTTTTTTTTCTTTTTTTGTCATGTAGACACTGAAGCATCAGTCAGGCATTTCCATCTATCTTGGTCATTGATGCCAGAGAATTCCTTTAGGATTCCAATTACATCTCCATGCCTGTTGAGCTGCCTGCATATGGCCCGGCACACAGTGAAAGTAATTTACTGTGAAGGTCCCTGTTCTTGCTCCTCATTTATATTTTTTCTCTTCGTCAGGTGACGTAGTGTCCTCCAGGCTGTGGATGACTAATAAAGGCCTGCTTGATCCTGACATCTTACTATAATATCCGTGAATTTTCATGTTCTCACTTTCTGCTTTCCATTTGATAATAAAACAGCCAGATGATAGCCTGCATTGTGTAAGAAAAATGCCTATTAGGATGGAGGGAATATTACCAAGGGCTAATTTAGTGTGCTTGTGGCATAAATAACATGTTCCCTTCAGCCATGTCGTTATATGAAGGATAGCAGTGTTGTACTCTGCAAGAGCATGCAACAGTAATACTTCATTTGATCGTCTCATGCTTGTCATTGGAGCTGGATTAAATTAAAGTCATGGTAGTCAGATGAAATTGTTTTAGCAGAGGGTTTAGGCTTGTTGTTATCCAACCATTGGATTGCATTCATGAAACAGATCCTCTGAGTAAGCTAAAACATTTTGACTAGGCTTTAGTTAAAAGTTTATGCCTCAAAGGTCCTGCTGATTTGTAGGCTGTTTGGTTCTGAGTTCCAAAGACAGAAAAGGAGACGCAGGGCTGTTAACATAGAAAGTAATTAAAACCTTCAAATCAATAATTTTGCTTCTTTTACATTTAGCTACACCTATATATTAGGTTGTCAAGTACATGATGCAATACATTTTTCCGTCTAAACGTCTGTTTTGTTTTTTTTTGTTTTTTTTTTATGAACTTTTAGGATTACTTCCTTTAATTTATCTGAATCAGTTGAATGACACACTTAGGCACGGCTTCATCCATCCATCTTCTTTTGTTTTGAAAATCTTTGTTTCACTATTTATAAGTTAAATCTAAAGTTTTATAAGTTTATAATTCTTCACGTCCAGTCATAGTCAAAGTATTATATTTTGCCGAGTCCATGACAATCTCCTCATGTTCTCCTCATACCCCTAAGAATGAACAGAATATTTTCATTTTTGACTTGGGCGGCGGTGGTGGTTAGCACTGTCGCCTTACAGCAAGAAGGTCCTGGGTTCGATCCCTGGTGTTGACCTGGGCGCCTTTCTGTGTGAGTTTGCATTTCTCCCCGTCTCCCTGTGTCCGCATGGGTTTCCTCTGGGTACTCTGGTTTCCTCCCACAGTCCAAACACAGGCACAGAGGCGATTAGGCTAATTGGTTACTCTGAATTGCTGGTAGGTGTGAATGGTTGTCTGTCTCTGTGTACCGCCCTGTGGTGGATTGGCGACCTGCTCAGGGTGTACCCTGCCTCTCACCCGAAGTCAGCTGGGACTGGCTTGAGCCCTCCTCCTGACCCTGAACAGGATTAAGTGGCAGAAGATGAGTGAGTGAGTGAATCTTGACTGTAATGCGCACATACATTGAATTTGCACCAACAAATTAGTTTCTTTCCTTCACATATTCCGTATTCACACAGCAACATTTTCCCAGATAGTGAAAATCTGGTCGGACATTTGGCCATCTTTCAAGGTAAAGCAACATATTTCATAACCCATACTGGTAGACATCAGCTAATGTTATCATTCAAATACTTCCTAGCTAACATTAATTTTACCTTTTGATAGTTTTACATGAAACGATAGGAAAGATGTAAATGATTTCTGAAATATCAGTGTGCATCTTGGACACATTTATGTAAAGTATGGAAGTAATCAAGCTTGCATGTAATGTTAACACTCTTGTCTTTTCACCTGATCTCAGAAATGTTCTGGTTAAGTAAATAACCTCTTTTTGACATTATGCTCACTGGAACATTATACATTATAATATTTCTGTGTAATGTTCATACAAATCACGTCCAACGCAAAACAAACCCTGAGCGTGAAGCCGTGTGAACATGGTCAATTACTTGAGTGACTCTAAGGTGTCCAGATTATTGTCATGATATGCTTGCTAGATATGATAGTCATGACATGAAGGCTTTGCCTGTGCCTTTTTGTTTTTCTGAGATGCTTTTTTGAGCACCTGAGTCTATTTACAGTATCTTCTTGGTCTGTTTGGCTAACCTTGCGAGTTTCTCAGACACTCCTCTCGTCTGTTCCAGCTCAACCACGTTTATTGTTGAATGCTCTTGTCTATGAGGTGCAAGCTACTCTGTGCAATTTTCTGTCTGATTGCATTTTCATCTGTGTCTAATTTGAGAGATGCACTTTATCAGAATGCGGGTATGTGTGAGAGTGAAAAACAGAGTGAGGGAGCGAATGTGAAGCCTGTGACTTGTCTGGCAGGTTAAAGTTGAGGTACTTATTGAGTAGAAATGTTCTGTGCTTGATGGGAACAAGCTAATTAACAGTTCCTCTTAATAAGTGCGAGCCTTTAGGCAGCTGCAGACTGTCAGCTCTGGAGCTGTGATTCTTGTAGGTTTCACTCTGCATGTTCTCACCCCTCTTACATTCTCACATTCCTAAAGAAAAGTGGTAGATGTGAAGCAGTCATCAACATTTTGTTTTTTTTATAGACTCAAATGCCTCTGTATCATTGTAATCATTTTAAGTAGAAGAACATTGTTGAAATGATGTGACCAGGGTAATACTTATGGTTATTTGCAAGCAGATTTAAAATGAGTGCTTATTTTAGGTCTGTGATTTGCCTTTACAATTTGACATATTTGACATAGTAAACTGCCCATATGAATTTAAATGGTAGAACTTATAGAATGAAATGCAACAAGGTGTGAAATAAGTTACTCCAGTGGTCCATAATAATCTAGTAAGTTGATGCTATGGGCTATGAGTTTCGAATTTAGCATGTTGACTAACAAGATAAATAAATGACATATAAAATAAATAACCTAGATATAAGCTAAATAATCTACTTATAAGCTAAGCAACCAGTATTCCTGTTTAGTGGCTGTAAGCTCGTCTGCTGCTAAAATGAAATGATGCAGTCCTTCAGCAGCATGCTAATTATTTTAACATGCTGGTAACATATGCCATCTTCTGCTACTATATATCAAGTTTTTGAATACAAAATGGTAATTGTTATATTATGTGGAAGCAAGCATTTGGATCCACATTGACAGATGTATTCATCTACAGAAAAGATTTAGATTCAGCAAAATGGAAACTGAACCTGCTGACCCTTTAGTTGTAGACTATGGTGCAATGCCCCAGGATTTTTGATGTTGTACATTATAAAATCTGGGGCCATCAAGACTGGATTTTTGAGGGCACTTTCACACCTGTTAGTCCATTTGCTAATTTATACTTCTTTGTCCTTTGTCAATTGGTTTGCTTTCACACTGCACTTAATTAAAGGAACCAAAAAGCAAAGAAAAAAAACGTTAGCTGCGGGGTATGTTCGGCTGAAAAATGTTTAAAAAAAAAAAAAAAAAAATCTTTCATTCACTGGTCACAAATACAGTGATGAAAAAGGGAGCCAGAACCTTTGCAAAAAGTGAAGCAACTACAAAAATAAGCAGAACACATAGAACTGCAGCGTTACAGAAATGCTATCATTTGCCTCAGTTTGTGCCTTGCGGGTTAGTTTAACAGCTCACATATACAGAAATAAGCTGCCCGCAAATCTGTAATACACAGCATGATTGGTTCACTTCATGCAGCTGGGTCGCTTCAGGGTTGAATCACTTACTTGCTGAAATCAAACGATGCTATTTGGTTGGAGCCAGAGAGAGAACACCTCACTCAGACACTCGAACTGTTTGCAAACCACACCAAGGGGGTAAAAACACATTAGAGTTTGATTCACATGGACTAAATGCTGCATAAATAAAAGCACACTTACTCCTGCAATGCAGCTTTAATGTGTGCATAATCAACTTTATCACCTGTATAGTTATTTTTTTTTATATATATAAATTTTATAAAAATTGTATAATTGGGATAATCAACCCCAAAACCTTTGATCCATTAGTAATGTTAGTAGTTGCCTCAACATTGTTTCTTTTTTCATATCTTGCTGCATCATGACACTAGGTCGGGCGGCATACTTATTACAAGGACAAAAAATGTAGTATGGCACTACCTTGCGTATGTATACATCCCATTTGTTACAACCTAGAACTTAAATGGATTTAATTTGCATTATATTTAATGAATCTACACAACATCAACAATAATATTGAAGTGGAGGGAAAAGTCAGTGTAGTTTGCAAAATATTTACAAATAAAAAACATAAATGCATATGTATGCATGGGGCTCCGTGTAAAATGTAAATAAAATCACAATGCACCGCAAATCTGTTTTGACATGTGTAGACATGGGCAGTGGTAGCCTAGTGGTCAGGGCACTGGCCCTTCATTCGGAAGGTTGTGGGTTCAAGGCTCAGGACTGACAAGGTACACTGAGGTACCCTGAGCAAGGTACCGT
>JAQLOM010000032.1:12558246-12569611 GCA_030068315.1 Chrysichthys thysi
ATAGATAGATAGATAGATAGATATGGGGTACTATCGTGTTGAAATGACATATCGCATTATGGCTAGCAGGTGAATGACCTGTCCGTGTGTATCCAGTGTATACAGTGCACTGAGCAATCACAACAGCGCTGCTCACGCGCCTACCCGGTGATGATGAGGCCACGTCCTCTGCTGTTTGGCTGGGCGGTAGCTCCTGGAAACCCACGTCCACTCCGTTTCCCTCAGTGGCTGAGAACTGGATGGGACCTAACAAATCCTCGAGGGCGTCGAAGTACGGGCAGTCCAGCGCACTTGCACCACCGTTACTGCTGCTCTGCCTCTTAGCTCTGAAGTAAGACTGTCGCAGGACTTTCCAGCGCGTGCGGATCTGCTCCACACTGCGCGTGTACCCTGCCAAGGCCATCTTATCTGATAGCTTCTTAAACATGTCTCCGTTCCTGTACTTCCTCCCGTCGAGAAGCTGAAGAATGTTCAAATCTTTCATTTCGTCCAGCATAAATGTCGTCTCACTGTCGCTCCAAAAGTGCTGCTTTGTCGCCATTTTGCCGAATAACCAGCGTTAAATGAAACGTGTTGAGTTTCCGGGGTAGCTTTTCCCCCTCACGCTCCCGATGCCTTCTCGCACATGCGCGGATGTAGGAAAACAAAGCAGGATAATCGGATTATAGCCGTATACATGCGCTGAGTAACTCGATTAATGAGCGCGTGAGTGGGGTCCAGCTGCAGCCACACAGACCAAAGATGTCTGAATGCGTTCGCTGCTTGACATACGGTCCACTTTTTGTCAACCATTTTCTTGTGCCTGATCCATATCCAATTTCTCAGTGGACAGTTCTATACTCTGAGTAGTACAGTATATTATAACCTGTGGTGCCTCGGTGTACAGTTGATGCCCGCTCCTGTCATGGAAACGTGCCACGATTGCTTTTGCTCACAAATTTACATGAGGAGGTTGGAATTGGCCATGCTTGTATATAAATGTAAGATGGATCGAGCTACATCTCCATCAGAGATGCTGAACTGTCATATTTGACATTGCTTTAGTGGTGCCCAAAGGTATTAGAAAGGGGAACTTGGTAGAAAACGTTGGAAACAAGTCACGCTGAGGAATAGGCGGTGCAAGATGAAGAATAAACAGAAGTACTTGTCAAAGAAGAGTACCTGGTTGCTTTTCAGCTATACGAGTAAGGCCAATCCAGCTTCCATGGTGGTGCCAGGGCACAAAGCCCAGGTGACACAGCCCCTGCTCATCATTTAGCTTAACTTCACAACCGTCACGAAGGTCCCTGTTAGAAGGTCAGGTCTGCCAGCGCATTCTTAAAAGATACATGCAAGTAGGTTATTCCATATTGGAACACATCGAGGAAAGAAGCTGAACTTATAGGTATCGAATAGACAGACAGGTAGAATAGGTATAGATTGATAGATAGACACACACCCTCATGGAGCATTTTATTAGGAATACTTGTAAATCTTCTCATTCATGCAATTATCTAATCAGCTAATCATGTGACAGCAGGGCAATGCATAAAATCATGGGCCAGCAACTTCGGGTAACGTTCGCATCAGCTGTCAGAATGGGGGGAAATGTGATATCAGAGATTTTGACCATGGCATGATTGCTGGTGCTAGACAGTCTGGTTTGAGTACTTCTGTAACTGCTGATCTCCTGGGATTTCCACACACAACAGTCTCTAGGGTTTACACAGAATGGTGCAATAAAGAGAAAAAAACATCCATTGAGTAGCAGTTCTGTGGATGCAAGCACCTTGTTAATGTAAGAGGTATACCGAGAATGATTCAAACTGACAGAAAGGCTACAGTAACTTAGATAGCCACACTGTACAACTGTGGTGAGCAGAACAGCATCTCAGAAAGCACAACACATTAAATCTTAATGTGGATGGGCTAAACTAGCAGAAGAACATGTGGGATTTCACTTCTGTAAGACCAGGACAGAAAACTCAGGCTGCAGTGGTCACAGGCTCATCAATACTGTACAGTTTAATACTGGAAATATGTAGCCTGGTTTGATTAATCTTGATTTCTGGTGAGACACACAGATGGTAGGGTCAGAATTTGGCAGCAACAGCAGGAATTCTTAGACCTAACCTGCCTTGTGTCAACAGTCCAGGCTGGTGGAGGTGGTGTAATGGTGTGAGGAATGATTTTTTTGGTACATTATGGGTCCAATAATTCCAATCATCCATTGGTTGAATGCCACAGCCTGTTGTAGTATTGTTGCTGACAATGTGCATCCCTTCATGACCTCAATTTACCATCTTCCTAATGGCTACTTCCAGCTTGACAGTGCACCATGTTACAAAGCACAAGTCATCTCAAAGAGCGATCAGGAACATGACAGTGAGTTCCATGTTCTTCAGTGATGTTCCCAGTCACTGGATCTGAATCCAATAGAACACCTTTGGGATGTGGTAGAAGGAGGATTCACAGCATGAAAGTACAACTGAAAAACTTGCAGGAATTGTGTGATGCAACCATGTTGACATGAACCAGAATCTCAGTGGAAGTTTTCCAACGTCTTGTAGAATCCATGCTATGAAGACTCGAGGCTATTTTGAGAACCCAACCCGGTATTAATAGTGTTTCTAATAAAGTGCTCAATGAGTGTGTATATATTTAAACCACATGTTGTGACCGTGCAAGCAGGCTAAGGCTGTATACACAAGGATCCCCCCCAAGTCAACTTGATGGAACATGTGTTGACGTGTACATGCATGAGCTTAAAGGATCTGGTCTAGGTGTCAAGTCACATACAATCCAGTTCTAAAACTCTATAATGAGTTCATGGCTAGCTTTGGCTTGGCCAGTCAGCTTTACACTGTACTACATTGTATGCAGGATGTGGTTTGGGACACACAATGTTTATGAATGCTTATTGACTTGGCCCTTGATTTAACTGCAGAGTTAACAGTTAACAGTGTTAACAGTAATTTTAATAGTAGCTTTAACTGAGAATAACTAAAGTGAACCACCAGTTTCTGCCAAGCTAATTAATGTTAACTGAGTTAACATGATTGCTGTTAGGGTAGATAAAATTACTGGTGAAGTGAAGTTTTATAAAATGTTGAATAAAGTTGGCTAACCAAAAAACAATAAAACTTCTGCTGTTTCAATTGTCTTTTTTTTTTTTTTTTTTTTTTTTTTCTCAAAAGATCAATATATGATGGCAGGCAGAGTTCTAGAAGTAGACAGGGATGCCATACAGATGCAGATTTACAAGTCAGGTTTGTTTGTCTGAAGTGAGATTTATTGCAGATGCAGTGCCATTTGCTCTTTTTTCCCCCCATTCCTTCATTGATCTTCAATAACTGCTTTATCCCTGATCCAAGTCAGATTTTCTGTGGAATTAAATCAGGACATTCCAACATCTAAGAAACAAAAACAACTAAGAATGTGACACATGGGTCAGCAAGCACATCTCGTGCATAATAAATATGCAAGTTATCATTGCTGCATTTTGTTTATTTATTTTTTTTAATTTTTTTTTTTTTGGAGTTTCAGGTGTGTAATTTTTTGTGCACAGTAGTGTGTGTATGCAATACAGGATGTTTCCTCATTGCATTGAAAACTAAAATAACTGCAGGTTGCTGGAAATCCAGCAGATCAACATCGGAAACAGAATTTATAATCATATTGTTGTCAGATGGCAGGATAATGGTGATTATTAAGCGACCCAGAGCTATTTTCTCAAGAAAGCTGAGTCACAGCTTCACCAACACAGAAATCATGTGGAACAGACCTAATTACTGTTGAATTTTACTGTCGAACCAGATGCTAATAAGCACAAGTTTGTTATCCACTCACCATGACGATGTCACAGATATTTGTACTACACACTGAAAGAGCAAGTCTGACACTGTAAGACGCATCACAACAGACCTAATCCTAGAAGCAAATAGTGAATGCTCCATCATTATTTCATCCCATATGACAGAGTACAGTTAGCTAACCATCTGTTAGGCAAATTATGTCCAGGTGGAAATGCCATTGTAACAATTACTTCCCCTGTTCAAAACCATGCTCACTCCCGTCTTTATTTTGCTCACCTTTCTCCATGTGAGCCGAAGCAGCGATGGATAGTCTTTGTGGGAATGTGTGAGTGTGTTTTCCTTATCTCCTCCTTATCCCCCTGCTATTTCTGTAATGGCTCTTCCCGACCTCTCCACACATTGTCTTTCTTGGTGCTGATAGAGCACGTTGTGCTGCTGAACTATTCAAATTGATGTCAGCAATTGAAGAACGTTTGTCTGTCGCCACCATCCACATTCCTCCCCCCTCCAACCCTGGCATCTATGAGGAGCTATTATGCTCACAATAGTGAAATTAAATTGCGTTTGCCACTGCTTGATAAAGTCCTGAAAAAGAGAAGACCTTCACTTGATGGTTTCCTGGCGAAATGAGATTGCAAATTGGGGACATTAGCAGGTTCTGTGCACAAGCATGGTCTTCCCTTCATTATCGGCCTAGCTAGTAGTTCAAACTTTCCAATTATCAAGAACTATCGGCTACTTTTGCCCTAATGCAGGCTGTTCTAAATGTGGTTTGCTTTAAAGTAAGTGATAAAGAACCTTTTTCTTAGAGTTATTTAGTGTTGCTTTTAATTTGTACATGGAACACTACTGCAGGGATGCAGTTAATGAAATGTTGCTTCCCTTGTACACTAAAACATATTAATTTAATCATTATCTACATGGCCCTTTCAGGTATAAAACTATGGGTTATTCCTCTGGGCTTTTGTGAGACAAGCTCTTGTGCATAGTGGCATACAGGTTTGTGAAGACCGCCTGTTGGAGTCTTATTAGACTGGACAAGGTGTATGTGGAACAGATTGCATCCATGGTGAGCAGGTTGTGGAGGTGTCACATGCTCTGTGTGTGTATGTGTGTGTGGGACAGAGACATTGAGAGTCTGTGTTGTGTGTTGTGAGACTGAACACTTTCATTGTGTGGGTTTGGCAGTTCCACCTGCCAACCTCTGACAGCAGCACAGTAGCACTTGGCTGTAGTGTGACTGAAAATGGACAGTGGAAAAAATGGATAGAGAAAGGCAAATAATCACAGGAAGGAGATTGGTTTGTTGGTTGGTTGGTGGAAGCTGTGTGTGAATCATAGGCGTGAGCAGAGCATGTTGCAGAGAGCAAAATTTGTTTGCTTTCTGCTATGTATAAAACCAATTTGCTAATGTGTGCAAAAGCTCATTAGACTCATTAGCCAGTACAGACTACGCCATTATTTAGTCTTCTATGTACTGTGGTGATGTTCAGTGCAGGTCAATGTATTGAACCTGACTTGATCCAAAATCAAAATGTTTAAAGCATAACTAGGTGTAACATGCATGAAGTGGCGGCACATGTACTGAACGACATTAAGAATGCACTGATCTGTCCAGTATCCAGTATTAAGAATTTGGGCCAGTATTGACCTGAAATTCTGCATCAGTGCTAGATCAGGTTTGACATTTTCCAATACACTTCAATGTCTCAACAAATCTTGTATGAACTTGTGTGCATGTTGACATTGTTTTGTGTAACATGGCAGTAGAAACTTGCAAAGAGTCAGGTGTGAGTATTATTCCATACTCTAATAACAGCATTCCTTGGAAATGAGAAAAATTGAGATCAGTGCATCTCTCTCCATGATCTAAAACAGTTTAAAATGTACTGCCCAGTGTTGTGCACAACTGGATTATTAATTAACTAGTGTTAACTTTGAATATAAATGTATACATTGTAGTGTATATCTTCTTTTGTAGTCATCTGGTTGTTTGTGCTTTAAGCCAAGGCAACAGCATCTCTACTTCATGCACAAATGGATAATGCGCATAGGATTGTAAGATATCAAACATAAAGCATCTTTCTTATTCTTAGGAATTTCAGCAGCCAGCCCTTTGCTTGCCATTTTTCCTGTGCTTATTTACTTTTTTCAGCACAGAGGATGCATTGATTTTATACTATGAAATTAGTATTTGGAGTCAATGGACGCTAATAGTTTGGACATCATGCACTTCATATGTAAGTAACATAAAAATATTACTGCTACTAAATGTCATAGCTGTTGTGTGCTTTTACAAGAATTAAGACAAGAAATGGGAGCCATTTACTCACCGGCTTTACTCCCCATCTGATTACCAATCCCATCAAAATGTTCTGTGCAACCATGGAGATTGTGCTCATTCTCCCATTAGATGCTAGACAGTATTTGGGCTGACATTTACCTGTGTAAATGCCAATCCGTGCACGTCGCGTTTTCATGAAAATGCTGCTTTACCATGTTGCACAGCTGAAATCAGGACTGCACCAAAGCACATTTTAATAGAGGGGAAAATGGAAATGTGATGTGCACAGGCGTGTAAGACGCACCAAGGCACAAACACCACTGAAATAAGCCTAGGGTCCAGAGTGAAAAGAGGAGACTGATACTGCCAGAGCAGGAATATGGGAAAAAAAAAACAAACAAAAAAAGAAACTCAGTTCCTCTTAATTTTGGTTTGCGTGTTTATATGTATGGCAAACTTGACTCTGTGCATCCCAGTGCTACTTCCTCTGTAGTGCAACTCATCAGTGTGTGCTGCGTGTTCCACTGCTGGTGTAGCAGGAAGATCATTGGGCTGAATGTTGTATACAGATGTAGCCCTGTCCTGTCATACCCTTCCCCTTGACCCTGTTTGCTTCTGCAAGCATGTACTTGTTGAGCAAGATGGATAGACGCTCTGACTCCTTGGATGCTTACCATTTAAAGAACTAATGGAGCACAATCAAACTACAGACAGACATACAGTGCACAATATAGAGGATAGTCTACCATCAAGCTTTCCCTTGTCTCGCTCGCTGACAGGAAGATAAAGTAGTCCAATTCATCAGCTCTGCTGTCCTCCGTGTGTGTGGGTGAGTAATTGAGACTGTGCTTCTTGGTGCAAGTTGGTGCTGGTAAATGATGGTGTGTTATGGGAAGGATGGCAGATAGATGAGTTCTTTGGTTCAAACAAAGGAGAAAGGGCAGAGAGGTGCTCTCTAATATTAATCACCGCAGTCATTTCTCATTGACAGAGTTGGTTATTTTTTCCATTTTTTAGGTTATTTTTTCCATTTTTAGCTGTGTATGACAGTGGTTAGTATCTAAACAGGTGAAATTTAGATTAAATAAATATTGTAGTCTATTGGTTCAAGTTAGGGATATTGGAGGATGACATTTTAAAATCGTCAAAAGGTTAAACCTTGCTTTTATTTGTTTACTCGTCTTCTGACATTTCAGCACAAAAATGTCTGTGTTATTTATTCGTCTTATTCGTCTTCTGCCCCTTAATCCTGTTCAGGGTCTCGGGGGGGGCTGGAGCCAATCCCAGCTGACTTTGGGCGAGAGGCAGGGTACACCCTGAGCAGGTCACCAATCCACCGCAGGGTGACACACAGAGACAGACAACCGTTCACACTCATATTCACACCTATGGGCAATTTAGAGTAGTCAATTAGCCTAATCCCTTCTGTGAATATCTTTGACCTGTGGGAGGAAACCGGAGTACCTGGTGGAAACCCACGTGGGCACGAGGAGAACATGCAAGCTCCACACAGAAAGGCACCCAGGACGACTTCGGGGATCAAACCCAGGACCTTCTTGCTGTGAGGCACCACTAAGCCACCGTGCCGCCCCACCTTACTTTTACCTTACTTTTATTTTCATATTGTCAATTTTCATATTGTATGCAGGGGTGTCAACATGTTCATGTAACATTTAAGATTTTTGATACCTTGCTATGTCAATATTGGAGCAACACAAGCTGCAAACATGGATGCTAGAGTGGCCTAACATCTAAACGAAATAACATACTGTTGCTGTTGATTTTTTTTGTTATAAAAAAACAATTATTTTTAGTTTCAGTGGGAACAGTAAAAGCTTGCATTATTTATTTTTTTCTACTGTGCTGTGTACATACTGATTCTTGCAGGACATCATATAATCAGCAGTAAGTTTTCTCTCACTACAGCTGTAGGCAGTTTATTGTTATAAGCAACCTATTGCAGGTAAGGACTGGACTGCAAAGGGTTAGACATGCACTTCTATTAAATTTGAAACAAGAAAATATTACTTGTATGCACAGACATTTCTTCAGGTAGTCTGTAAACTAAAATATTTTTTTATCCTGACCACTGACACCTGCTAGTGTTTTTGTGGTGAAGATTCCTTTTTTTTTTTTTTTTTTTAACTTGACACCATATTATTTTTTTGTTAGCCACGTTGGCAGTTCTGCGTAAAGCACATACTGAGCTTCTTTGACTTTGGTGTGACTTTGTCTCTACTCAAGCTTTTTCATTCCTGCAGCAGTTTAGAGTGAGATTTGCCTTCGTGCAGGCTTTGCATCAGGTGTTGAGCTGTTTCTTTGTTGTGCCTTTTAGCACATGGGCATTAGACAGTGCCAAAGACATGGCATGAGGAGAATGGACAAATGCTTCCCAGCCATGCAGTATATCATTGTTTAGTGCAAGACAGGAATCATGATTAATATTCTGAGAGTGACCCTTTAGCTAATTTCATTCAATCTAGCTCTCATTTTCACCCAGTATTGTGGCATTCTCCTTTGAGGGTCTTTACATACATATGGTAATTGGCTGTGAATCAAAGGGCTTAATCAATAACAGTGTGAGCAAAGTCATTTTCAATAAAGACTCACATTACTCCTTGGTGCCAGGCCTTATAGAACCCTCTCCCCTACCTCTCTTTCCCTTATTCACTCTCTCTGTCCCTCAGTTCTCCTGCATTACTTTTTCCTTCCCTAATTTTCTCTCATCTGCACTTTCACCCATCTTTCCCTTACTTTCATGCTGTTCTCCTGAAGGTATTAGTCAAAGGTTATTTTCTTAGATGACTGATCTTTGTCTCTTAGAGCTTTCAGCCATCAGCAGCACATTCATATAGTACTAAAGCCTAATACATGCATGAGTGCCACAGTAATGAAGACAGACTATTGTACTATTGACATGTTGCTATGCTGTATACATGTGTTTCTCTATGTGTGTCCCTAATACAGGCTCGTCACAGAGAGTCGTCTACTGCCTGCCATCTTTGAAGTCATAGCGGTAAGTGCTCACAGAGCCTCTAGGCTGGATCCTCACTGCGTTAGTGTGATTTATTTATTGCCTTGGGTCTCCCAAACCAGCTTTAGTAAAGAATAAAGCATCCAGAAAATTGTACACTTTATGGGAATCATACCTCACTACAGAAATTTGAAGTTTACCTTTATGTGAGTCTGAGGAGAGAGAGTCTCTCAGTGTGGTTCAGATGAAACAGGGCATCACTATGCTCTACACTCTGTAAAGGGAAAGTCTTTCAAAGAAAGACATTCTGAATGGGTCAGGGCATAAACAGATATTTTGGCTGTTGCATTACTTTGAAGTAGCAACATGTTTTTTTCTGCTGTTATTGCTAATGACTAGCTACTACAAGTGCCAGTTATAGAGAAATGGCCAACAATTTTGCTATTTGCAAGTTTTTTTAAGCCGATAGTGTCATCAAACATAAAATTAATTACAAATGACTTTTCAGTTGATGCTTGTTTGTGGGTCTTTCTGCCTTTATTTTTGCCTATCATTTTTAGTAGTTGGATTCAAACTCTTTGCATTCAATGACTGTCTGAAGTGTAGAACCCATGGTGGACATCACCTGAGTTTCCTCCCTTTCCCTGTGAAGTGCTTTTCCAGGCTTTTACTGCAATAAGTGCATCTTTCTGCCTTTAGTTTTGTCTCTATTAAGTGAAAAGCAAGCTCAATTGGGTTGTCTGACTCAGCAATTTAAGAACATTTCATTTCTTTGTGTGAAGAAGCTTTTGCTTTTGCAGTATGTTTTTGGTCATTATCAACCTGTACTGTGAAGCACAGAATCTGACTGAATCTGAGCAGAAAGTGTAGCACTATACACCTTAGAATTCACCCTGCTGATTTTATTAGCAGTCATGCCATCAGTAGACACCAGTGACCCAATTCCATTGGCAGCCACACATGCCCCTGTAAACCATGTTTGACAGATGATGTGGTATACTTCGGATCAAGAGCTCTTCTTTTCCTTCTCCATGCTTTTCTTTTCCCATCATTCTGGTAAAAGTTAATTATGGTTTCCTCTGTCCAATGAATGATGTTCTAGAGCTGGACAGGCTCTCTAGCAAATCCTAATCTGGCCTTTCTTTTCTTGAGTGCTACCAGTGGTCTGCATCTTGATGTAAACCCTCTTTATTTACATTCATGAATGCTTCTCTTGAGTGTAGGCTTTGACAGTCATGGGTCTACCTCCTCTACCGTGTTCTTGTACATTGGACCAGGCCATGTTTTTTCCTGTCATCAGTTATCCAGTTTTGGTGAACCTGTGCCCACTGAAGCCTCAGCTTTCTGTTTCTTGGCTGACAGAAAAGGTAACCTGAAGTCTGTTGTAGCTCATCCACCTCAAGGTTTGACGTATTTTGTATTCTGAGAAACTTTTCTGTTCACCACAGTTGTACAGAGTGGTTATCTGAGTTACTGTAGCCTTACTGTCAGCTCAAACCACCCATTCTGTGCTGATCTCTCTCATCAACAAGGCATTTCCATCTGCAGAACTGCTGCTCACTCAATGTTTTTCTTTATTCCACCATTCTGAGTAAACCTTATCGATTTATGTGTGTGAAAATCCCAGGAGATCAGCACTTACAGAGACACTGAAACCAGTCTGTCTGGCACTAACAATCATGCCACGGTCGAAATCACTGAGAATAATGTTCCCCCATTCTCATGGTTGATGTAAACATTACCTAAAGCTGCACGCCTGTATCTGTGTGATTTCATGCATTGCCCTGTTGCCATTTGATTGAATGATTAGATAAGTGCATGAATAAAGTGCTCTGTGAGTGCATGTATATAATATGCATGTCCAGTGCATTCAGAAAGTATTCAAAATCCCTTTAAATTTTTCATCATTTGTAATGTTGCAGCCTTATGCTGAACTCAAATTAATTTTTTTCCTCAGGAATCTACACTCAGTACCCCATAATGACCGCACAAACACAGAATTATAGAATTTCTTGCAAATTTATTAAAAAAGAAAAACTGAAATGTAACATGAACATAAGTATTCAGACCCTTTGCTCAGTACTTATTAGAAACACCTTTTTGAGCTAATACAGCCATGAGTCTTCTTGGGAATGATGCAACGTTTTTCACACCTGGATTTGGGGATTTTCTGCCACTCTTCTGTGCAAATCCTCCACAGCTGTGTCAGGTTTGATGGGGAATGTTGGTGTACAGTCATTTTCAGGTCTCTCCAGAGATGTTCAATTGGGTTTAAATCAGGGCTCTGGCTGGGCCACTGAAGGACATTCACAG
>JAQLOM010000032.1:12600153-12618209 GCA_030068315.1 Chrysichthys thysi
ATTAGTCAGAACTCACACACTGTACAACACTGTATAATGTTAAAACAGCCTAATACAGCACCCAGATCTCCAACTAGTTAACGAAAAGAAAAAAGAAAAACAATCGTGATTATTGGCTGACGTGGCGAAGGACTCCGATTGGTCCGTACGTTTTCCCACATTCATATAAATATCAACGGCGAATGTAAACAAAGCCTCTTTCTAAGACATTTTAATAAATTTATGGAAGATGGTGACTGACATAACCATGAAAACGCCATAAGTCGATAACGCCGTAAACCGAGGAGACACACACACACGTGTGTATTATATCCATATTCGCAATGGTGGCTTAACAGTAAAGGCTCTGGGTTACTGATCACAAGGTCGCTGGTTCAAGTCCAGCACCATCAAGATGCCACTGTTGGGCCCTTGAGAAAGGCCCTGAAACCACTCTCCTCCAGGGATGTCATAGGGCTGACCCTGTACTTTGACCCCAACCTCCTAAAAAAAAAAAATTGGTATATGTGCAAAAAAAAAAAAAAAAAAAGATTTTCACTGTGCTTAATGCTATAAGTAAAAGTTCCTTCTTCTGAAATGCACAGAACAGTTTGTGAAAGTAGTATAACAATCAGTTTTGACACACCTGTTTTGGCTATATCTCTCATTTATTTTGACTTTCTGCCGTGTCGTATCCTGCTTTAATGGCACGGCCATTGGCACACACATGGACTTCATGTTGAGACAACATCAGTGTGCGAAAGTTGTCAGTTCACATAACCTAATAGGTATTGTTTCATGTCAAATTCAGTGAGCAGAATACAGAGGCAAAAGTGTATACTGTCCAGTTTTTTACATACTATACTCTATATCTCTAGCACACAATTGTTGCTCATAACAATGGAAATTGAGCAGACTGTAAAACACAAGTCATCAGCTGGCAGACCGTAGTCCTGATGCAGACTTGAAATAGTTGCAACAGACCAGATTAAGGAATGAAAAAAGACAGGCCATAGTTCAGCGACTAGATTTTAAAACCAGCGTGCTTTCTGTAGCAAATCCTTTGTTACAGCAATTATATAATTTAGGTCGGCTATTTGGACCAGCGAGTAG
Organism: Chrysichthys thysi; assembly: GCA_030068315.1. Lineage (NCBI taxonomy): Eukaryota > Metazoa > Chordata > Actinopteri > Siluriformes > Claroteidae > Chrysichthys > Chrysichthys thysi. The sequence continues at coordinate 12,601,246 of JAQLOM010000032.1, forward strand.
TTACAGTGCTAGACGTTAGGTCAGAAAAGGGATTTTTCATTTTATTTACCTTCAGAAAACTAACAACATGACCTGATTTTAAAAAATGTTGATGATATTCTTTAAAGACAAATGGGCAGAGAAGATTAAAATGTCAAACTGATGTCTCATCCATTCAGGGTCCATGGCTCTAATCAAAGGTGATATGACATGTTACTTGGAAACAAAACCTATCCATTTCAAAAGGTCTTATTTATAGCCATAAACGAATCATTAGTATTTGATGGTTAAGCATTAAATGCTAACTGTTGTCACTATTCAAAGTGTGTGGTAAAGACAATGTGTCAGCCATGTTTTGTATGGGTATCCAGCAAACAGAAAATTCTTTTCAATATTGGATAAGTTGTGTAGCAGGAACTGTGCTGTTTGTGCTGCATGTTGGTGGGGAAGCGCGAAAGATTGGGCTTTGCCCTGAAGGAAGAACAGACGATCAATAACTCAAGGCTATGTGTGTTCTTTCTCTCTCTTGCTTTTTCTCTCCTCTATCTCTCTTTCTCTCTCTCCCACACATGTGTGCGCACGCACGCGCACACACACACACACACACACACTGTTCAAAATCAGTGTTATGGTATCAGTTGATTTATAGATATTCTTTCATGATCAGTATTAGATATCAGCTGTCTGTAGGTATATCGTTGAAATAATCTTGAGAGACGAATGAAAATGTGACTGTCTTTTTGCCAAGGGAGCGGACTGAATTATGGCTATGATGATGATCTCATCTGAGTTTAGGCACTAAATGTGTTTGAACAGTAGCTGTTGCCTCATAAGGCTCAGTGAGAGCAGACTCTTCTCAGGCTCACACATACCTTACACATTTTTCCCTTGTGTGCTCACTTCAGGCTGTTCGGTGTGGTCGTTGTGTGCTTTCTAGTTTTCTACATTTTCACTTTTTGAAATGATATAAATTTAGCTTTTGTAACGTCTAGCCCTGTAATAGGTGTAGAATTTAAAGTGTATATTCAAAAACCACAAAACATTGCAGTACATTGGGTCTAGCTATTTTCCTCAGTTATTTTCCCTTTTCTCAGGTTTCTGGTTTTTAAAATAAAAAAAAGTTTCTGGCCTGTGAATGAGCTCCGCTCTAGCCAGACACAACTTAAATAGTTTAACAGAGGCAGTGGAGTCAGATGGGGGGATCGAAAGACTGTTGTAAAAATTACAAACTGCTTCTTTTTACTCTATATATTAAACTAATTATGAACCACCCAATGCCCTCTCGGGTTCTCTGATCTTAGAAGCTGAGTAGATAAGTTTATGAGTGAGAGATGAGGCTATTTATTAAAATGAAGTTTGATCTCATTGCTTTTGCAACTATACCCGCTATTTTAAAAGAATGATCAAACCATGCCTTATGAAACAGGAAAATCAAAAGGGCTGAACTACTGAACATGATAACGTAATTGACTGCTGAACACTTTAATCAAGCCAAAGATGTGAGGATCTCTTTCTTATCATAAAGTATTATGGGCCAAAAAGATAATAGTAGAACATTTTGTATCAAAATGTTGGCATAAAATTTTCAATATGACTGATATGGCAGTGAAATTAAGTCTTGCTTATTCATTTATTCTTTTGTTTGTCATGGCTGTAATTAGCCTACTGTTGTGGCCTTAACTAGGAAAAGCCAGTTGCTTTTTTCCTTCTGTGTATTTACTGTTACAGACCTGGTAGCTGGCCATGAAGTAATGCCTCATCACTCTTTCATCCTGTCTTTTTGTGCGTTCTCCTCATATTCACTTAAATCTTGCAGACCGTGTAAAGGCTAATATCGTAATACATCTTGAACGCTCTTGCTGTAGAGATGCGCCTCCTCAGCCTTTGAAGTGTGTGTTTGTGTCAGTGTGTGTGACTGTTATTGTTCTGATAAGGCTTTTAGTGAACATACTTATCATAAGGATCATGTTTGTTGAAGTATGGCACTGAATATTCTCCATGCGCTTGCTGTTTACAATAATGTACCTCGAGTAATTCTGTCATCGCTGTGATAATTGCACCTAAGTAAGTAGCTAAAAGGCTAAACAACATGGTTTAAACCAGTGCCTCTCCACATAAAGTTTCAGTGTCTTCCTTTCATCCCATTTTGTGGGATGTGTGACTGTGTCTTGTTTAGTAAAGTAAAATTTTCACATTTCAGTCACAAATGATTATTTCCTTCAGTTGTCTGATCACACAGTTCTCCATTGGATTCCTTTGCTATTACAGAAGCTTGTCCTCATTAGACTGAGCAGGAAAGGGAACCTGCCATTGGTAAAACTTTATGTTAAGGTTCCCTTAACTGGCATTATTTAACACCAGAGTTATCATCAACAAACCATGCATAATTTTAACATAGTAACTAACACTTGTGAGGTTTTTTTTTAAACAATCAGCCAATCAACCAACCCTTGCATTAACTATTCCTGAATATAAATAAATAGAATTATAACTGTATCTACAAATCATTTTGTTTTTGTGAGCTTAGAATGAGCCCTTTATATCTACATTGAGAACGGGTCTACCTCTATGGAGCCGCCATGTTGCATCGCTATAGTAGCACAGAACAGACAAACCGTTAGAGAGGCCCTTCTACATTTTTACAAGTGGCAATGTGAATATGGTGGTCCAAATTTTGAAAAATATAGGATCATACTAATTATTTAGCACAGAAAAACCATGGGAGAGTGAATGTACTCTCCTGCACCTGATGGCGACTGTAGGTGCCAGTATGCAATTGGAAAGGTGGTGCATTCAGGTGATTGCTAGCAAATTGATCCTACATAGGGGACTTTTAAGTCATGGATTGAATAAACTGTAAGCAAATATTAACTTTAAGAAGAGTATTAACTAATGTTATCTAATGCAGTAGTTGGTGGTGAAGTAAACCTATACATGTTTTTAAAGCAATACTACTATTTTATGTCTTTATCATTCAGCTGTAGGTACAGCATAGCTGTCAAAGTTGCCATGTGAGTAATTAAGAGGTTTGTTCTAGTTAGATCTTCAGGGAGTGTGCTATTGCTGTCAAGATCTAGTAGCTGAGAAGGGAAAGCATAACAATGTCTATCTGTCAAGCTTTATACTCTACATGGTGGCTAAGGGAATATTGATCGGGATTTAAGAACTGGTAATAATGGGGTGTGTCTCTCTGTAGGCATGTGGATCAAGGTCAGGTATGTGAGTGTGCATGCTGGATGATGCACATGTTTAACAAATCAGGAGATTGACTGGAACTTTATTGATCTGTTGTACGTAGTGATTGCTTAAGCACTCAGGATGTAACGTGGCTTCCTTTAGTTTAGGAATATGTACTTGCCTGTACAGCACAGATGTGGGGGGTGATTGTTGAGGATTATTTCAAAATGTCATGGATTGAGGACCTAGTATGGCATTTTAAGCAGTGTGTATTGCACAGACTTGGTGATTGGCTGTGACTGATAGTAAAGGCTGTGTGTAAGTGCTTTAGTGACCTATTATTCCTATTACTTGATGCATGGCCTTCCTTAGTGTTGCATGAAGGAACTGAGCATGTATTAAAAATATGTGAAGTTCTTACAGTCAGATATGTATGTGTGTGTAAGCTCAGGCACCCAATTAATATGAAATTGAGCTCACTTGCACAAACTCTCACCTGCCTTGTTGACCCAGTGATCTGTCTTTCTGGAATAATTTAATGTTGGTAAGGAGCAGTCTATATTCCTTTTCATGGTCAACAGATCCTAACAAACTAAATACTCATGTAGCATATTATTAAAACCAACAAAAATGAGCCATACTACAGAATATATATATTGTATGTAGAATATATATCTCCCTTAATTTTCTAAATGTAATAGTAATATAGTTATTGAATTATATTTACAATATTATAAATGATACCTACAAATACATGTACATATTTAAATTGACAGTGTTACATATGTTCTTCAGTACATATATTTGGACTTGTAGTGGCAATATATGCATATGTTATTTGTACCTGGTGATGTTTAAAAAAAAAAGTGTTTAAAGAAGAACCAGTGTCAGCAAAACTGTCAGTGATACTGAAACGGTGCAGGTCGTGCTGTTCAAACCGTTGCCTCAATTACCGGAGAATCCCTAAGAAGATTTTGCCAGTGTGCAAGACAAACTTTTTATTTGACTTGACTTGTAGTTTGTAATGCACAAAAGACCAATTAAAAGACGTTTTTCTAACACTCCAAACAGAAAGCAGGCTGCACAGGAGAGTTGTGCAGTACTGTTTGAGTGATTTCACAACTGGGGTGCCGTTTAGCTCTTCTACCTCGAAAAAATGCTTACTATTTCTTAAATCTTTTTTTTCCAACTCTCAATCTAAGAAATATAAAGCAAATACGCAAAATGTAGTTGACCTAAAAAGGCATGTAATGCATTGTATAAAATGTATTTTTCTGAATTAATAATTGACTTTTAATTTGTAATTTGAATTACATTTTTAAAGTGACATTGTTATCATCCAGTAAAATATGAGAGAACTCATTTTTCTTCTCCGCATGGTCAACTTCTTGTTGAGATATGAAATATTCCAGATAGTTCATAGGGGTGAATATGTTGTGAAAGTAGAAGGTGAATGTTATGGGACACAGCCAAAATGTACATTATCCATTGTCTATAGGAGGATTTATCAAAAAGGATGTTTCAAGCACGAGATGTGGAATGGATTCACACAATAATACAAAAATACAATTTCAGGAAAAGTGTAGTTATAGTGGACTCGGACAGGCAAAAAACCCCACCATGATTTAAATGCTGTAGAGACATTGTCATTTTATGTTATTTTTTATATATATTTTTAAGTTATTTATGTGAGTTATGCAATTGATATTTCTGAAGGACACTTTTACATACATGATTATAAATGGCACCGCAATCATGGAATCCCCTGTTCAATTCTTTATTCTCATTCATTCTTAGGATCCAAAAAGGATTCTTCTTGGTCCCCACTAAAAGGGAAACACTCGGTTGTAGGTTTCTACGTAGTTTCTGAGTGAATAGTTTCCCAGTTTGTGTTACTAAAGAACCCTTTCTGTTTGTCGTTCATTCACAACCCAGACATGGGTGAATCATGAATTCTGAGTTCATGAGAATGAATGAATCATGAGTCCACTGTAGCCATCTTGTGACAATACCAGCTATATTAGTATATTGCCCTTTACAAATCATTAGCATGTTGCTAGAGTAAAATGAGCTTTCATTTAAAAAAAAATCTTTTTCTGATGGCATTATTATAAAATGGAGCCAAATGTTTGCACATGATCTAAAGTGTGCTTAGCTGCATGCTCATTTTCCTGTCAAATTTACTAAAAAAAGTATTCCAGCATGTAGGAAAGCTGGTGTACTCATGACTTTAGTGTGTGTGCAACATTTATCCAAGATATTCATGCTCTCAGCTGCCCAGGACAACAGCACAGCAATCAGCCTGTCAAAACTATGAGACATGCACATGGGGTCCCTCTTGCCTTGCCACTGGACATGTTAGGAAATTTTTGGTTGAATTCCTCCAGTCAGTTCAATGTCAGAGATTTTTTTCCTCTGTCATTATACTGAATTTTATGAGAAACCTTATGATGTATATATTTGATACCTTATGGTTCTGGGCAGCCACCTTTCTTAATGTACTGTAGCCATCTGACTTAGTTAATGACAACATATGTGTAAATAATCAATAAACCCTGTTTGGTGATATGTGACATGTGCTAATAAGAGAAGCAGAGAGACAGTTACTGTTTGGGGAGCAAGTGAAAGTGATCGAAGGAGAGAGACTGAGACATATACACTTATAGCACATGCACACGCGTACAGTGCTCCCAGGACAGGGGGCGAGTGGCTGTCTGTATTGAGTGCATGAATTATGCAGAGGTAGGAGGAGGACAGCGGTTCTAGCAGACACTCACTCGCTCTCACACACACACACACACACACACACACACACACACACACACTCGATGTGCTCGCACTCCTGGGATTGAGAGCTGTGCTCATTAGCTCGGTTCTGGCCACCCCTACAGCTTGCACCCCATCACAGTATGACAGCAGCAATGGTCCTCCTCTCTCACTCTGGCTGCTGCATGAAAGAGTATTGACCCAGGTATGGTACCATGGGCCAGCAGGTGAGGTTCACAACCATAGATTTGCACACTATTTCACCAGCAGTGGACAGAAACTTGTTTTGAAAGGGGATTCTACAAAGTTGTGCAATATGCTGCTGGCACAGGATGAGGTCTGAAATAGTAGGGCTTAAGTTGTTAATTGGGTTTGTGAGGTTTGTAATGTGACCTTTCCTTGACTTGCATGTTAAGGCTTTACCCATTCATCCATTATCTATACCACTTTTCCCTGGAGAAGCTGGAGACAATGTTAGCTGACTTCAGGTTAGAGGCGGGGTACACCCTGGGGAGGTCACCAGTCTATTGCAAGGCTATCAAGGAGGTAAACAACCATTCACATTCATTTTCACACCTATGGGCAATTTAGAGTAACCACTTGTCTTAATTTGCATGTCTTTGGGCTGTGGGATAAAACCAGAGTACCCAGAGGAAACCCACACAAGCATGGGGAAAACATGAAAACTCCACATCAAACGGCACCAGTCAGCCATCAGGTCCGAACCCAGAACTTTCTGGGTTATATATTTTACACCTGTGTTAGGCTAATATGCAGCCTATGTATACAAAACTGGATTTTCTTTTGATTTTGATATTAGTTCTTGTTAAGGAGGCTAATAATAAAACGGTTCAAAACAGAAAAAGAAAATGTAGGTATCTTGGGTATTGATTTTTGGTTTTGTGTGTGTGTGTGTACTACTTAGTTTCTGTATAACAATAAATCAGAAGTCCTTGAGTGAAGAGCTAAATCTACAGGGTTGATGAACATATAACTTTAGAGCTCTGTACATTAAATAAAACCCCTGAGGAGAAATAACATGAACACTGCGCATTGTTGAATGTATTTGTTAGTTACCACGGCTGCATGCTCGCAACTCTGACTTTGTACAGACTGGATTGCTGTTGCTTGTTCAAGCTTAAAAGTTGCATGGTGCTAATGCACCATGATTCTTCCACATATTTCCAGTCTTATCTCTCCTCCATCCCATCAGCCTGATCTATTCTGCATTGTGTTAGGAAGAAAACAATGCTATCTCCACATATCTGCATTAGTGTTCATCCCAACTGCTTATCAGTACTCAGAAACAGCACACCCACTCAAATTCCGCCACTAACTTGCTGAGCTCTTTGTGGAGCAACGTTACCACTAAATGCTGGCTCAGGTGTGAATTGGGCCCTATTCGGAGTTGATAATATCATGTGGACTAAATTTGCCATCAAACATCAGTTGTCTGTGGTAGTAGAGGAGGTTTTCCGTTTTCAGTTTCTGAACTGGTTTTTAAAAAAAATATCGGAACAGTTTACACCACGAGTTGCATTTCCGCTTACTAGGTATACTACATGCTGGGTATAGACACTGTGTATTGTACATACCTACTAAGCCTGCTAATATGACAGATAACGTAATTCAGGTGTCTTTGAGTAGGAAAATCCCTTAACCCTGCAGCCCTCTGGAACTGAAATTGAGACTAGGGTTGGACACTGTACATATTTGTACCGGTACCCAGTAGTAATTTGTTTGGTACTTTACTTTCTCTGCAGTAACAAAAATATAATTTCAGCTGTAAAAATTAAGCCCAAACTGTATTTAGAACATTTTACAGACACACCAAATAAAAACTCCCTACCTCCCTCTCCCCTCCCAAAACTATCCTTACAAGTTCCAGCCTGTCAGTCTGTCACCAGGGCATAGCATGAGCACGCTGTGTTGCGTGTCAACATGTCACGGGGTGACATCACATCGTCTTGCTGTCTCTTTTTTGTCTCTTTAACGTATACTTTACACTCACTCAGCTGCACTCTCAGATCCTGAAATTTGGCACTGATTAATTTAATGTAAATTCTGTTGGTACCGAACCCTATTTGAGAGGTCCTCTGGTTTTCCTCCTAAGTTATGACTATTGAAGGATATGAGCTGTACAGCTAGTGTCTAAGTGCTCAGCAGTGGGAGCAATATTATATTATAAATATTGTAAATGAATAGGGCTGATTTGTAATGGCAGTTTTGTCACTCGCTTTGGGAAAGGTATAAACTAGGGTGCTGGGCAAGATATTAAACACCTCCAGTCTGTGATATTTACTGAATACTTACTTAGTAAATGCAAAACAAAGCATTACGGGTTATCATTAGTTGGAATTTTTCCTGTCAGTTCTACCAACACTGTAGATAATCCAGCATGGGCTGCTGATATGTGTGATAGTTTCTTCTTGAACTATAGGAACCAAGTAACAGTTTTTTCCCCCCCAATCATTTAAAGGAAGTTATACAAGTACTATACTTAATTACGATTATTAGTTAATTAGTTTCCAGCTCTTCAATCATATTCATCAAAGCTGGGTGTTACTTCATTTTTCCAAAAGAAGTGTTTGTTCAAACGTTATATACAGACAGTATATTATTTCAATTTATTTATGACCCAAAAACATAAAGTAAAATATTATTAAAAAAAAAAAACTGTTTTATACCAAGTTGTATTAAAAAAAAAAAAAAGTTGTATGGAGAGAGATGATTCGCTGTGGCGACCCCTGAAGGGAAAAGCCGAAAGGAGTAGTAGTAGTAAATATTAAAAAGGCATTCTATAAAACATCCAGCACTGATTAAAACAAAAGAATATGCGCAATGTTGCAAGCAGAAAGAATTGGGAATGTACAGCCATGCAAGTACAAACATACCAAATAAAATATAGCCACAGTCGGATGCACTTTCTAATTTAAGGGTGTAATGCACTTCCAGTATCTGTATTTGTATTAGTATCTGTTTAGTGCTCAAAATGCTCGTATCTCTTTTCATATTCAGCCTGTAGCAAATGCTCTAGAGAAACTGGAAAACACTGAGAAAACACGATTGCAGGGAAAGAAGTCAGTTTTCATTCTGTCTTCTGTCTGATGTGACTAAGTAAGCTAACTATGTTTCAAAACTTCAGTGTCTACAGTGTACAGTCTATAGTAGCCATCAGAAAAACATTTTTATCAGGTTGACTTTAGTTTATTGGTTCATTACTTTCCAGAAAGATAACGTATATACAGTATTATAAAACCAGGATTCAGTGATGCTGCGAGTCAAGATGTGGTCCTTTAAGCTGCATTTCATTATAATGCCCATATGATTTTTCTGGGAATATTTTCTATAAATAATTTTAAGAAAGATCATTTAAGAATGCTGAAAAACACAGGCAATGAACATTGTATGTACATTATTATTTTAAGTAACTGTTTAAATTATTATATTGAGGAGAGCCCCACAGAGATGTGCAGCTCAGTACACAACATGCAGTTCATCTGAGCTATATGGAGCGGCGACACATATACAGCATGTAAGCATGTTTCTTTTTCTTGTAGAAACTTGGCTTTATTTTGAAGCACAGTATGGAATTTAGGATGAAACCCAACTGTTCATCTACCATTAGTATCATGTTAATGACCTTGCTCATTTTTACACTCTGTGAGCAGGGTGGCCAGGTACTGTGTATAAAGTCCATGTATTGCACATAACTACTGCATGTTGTAATGTTTACAGATTTGTCTCAAAAAGACTGAGAAAAGAAGAAAAAATATATCTACCTTTTCCTATGCCTGAATATTTTGGGCTTTGGACAGTGTTTGGGTTGTAGGTAGGATGGGAATTTTGAGGAAACTTGGCAACCCTCCTCACAATCTTCAGCTGGCTGTTCTTTGAAGCTCAACACAAAAGTAACATTGCACTTGTGTGAGTGATCAAACATGAATGCATAGTCTTGATAGCATGGTAAGCATATCGTGCTGAAATTGCTAAATTGCTGAAAGTGAAGCTTAAGTTACTAAAGTTTGGGGGAAAATTGAAAAAAGAAATGAAAGCAATCAAATTCTGGTGAGTTGCATGTAGAAAACTAACAATCACCAGTTATTTATATAGCCAACTTAAAATAAAATGTTGCTTCTCTGAGACTGTAATACAGTAGTTGTGGATGTCATATAAAACATTTTGTACTGACAGACAGCTCAGGGCAGCATGGTGGTACATTGGTTAGCACTGACACCTCACAGTAAAAAGGTTCTTAGCCCTGAGATAGGTTGGCAACCTGCCCAGGGTGTACCCCACTTCTGGCCTGAGGTCAACTAAGATTGGCTCCAGCTTCCCCATGACCTTGACAGATAAGCAGTACCGATAATGAATAGACAGTCAGTCAGCCCTTAAGTAACTGATTCTATGATTGCAGCAAAAGACTCATTATCAAGAGGATATCTAAAACCTATTTTCCAAAAGTTTAAATCCTTGTCAAATTAATGAGGGTTGAGAGAAGAGTCTTGAATAAGAAATTTTCTGGCTTTTGCACTGATAGAAAAAAAAGGTTTCAATAGAACTTATTATGGATCTGTCACAGGAAGGTTTAATTTTGTCTCTAGGAAATGACAAACTAATAAAAGATAAAATGCTTTGAAAAATGAAAATTTTGGATTAAGTATGCTGAAATAATAATAATAATAAGGCTCTCTCTGCATATAAGATTATTAACTAATTTTACAATCTTATCAAAGCATGTTTCAAATTTTTTCAAACTCCAGGGGGGAATATTGGGTTTTTTGAACAGGGCTTTGAAAGAATGATAACTAGTTTTCATGTTCACAAAGCTAGTAATATTCTGCCAAGCTCTGATGGAGATAAAAGATTTTGAGGTTGTTTTTCTATCAAATAACAACTGGCTGGTAATAAAGAGATATAATAGTGAAAAAGAAGAAGGGCACCAGAAATCTGGGGGCTTCCTGCCCAACCTGAAGGATAGCCACCAACAAATGAATAAGTGTTGGAAGTGATTGCAATTTTATTTGCTGTAAACACTGAGCTAAGATTAAGTTTACACAAATCATTTGCTGAAATTCTATGCAGATACTTAAATACAGGTGCAAACATTAAAGCCAGGCAGTTTATAAGCTGCTTGAGTTAATTTCTCTAGAATGTGAAGGGTATTAGGCACAGAGACCTTATGTCATCAGCATTAAAAACATATCTTTGAGCCTTGCATGCTGGTGATAAGGTCAAAGGTCGATTATAGAATGATGGATCAGGAGGAAGAAATATTAGAGAAATATTAGCAGAAAGCTGCAGGAGGCTGATGATGTTTTCTCATGATACCTATAACCATCAGTTTATCCACCCTCGAGGAAGAACAGAGCTGTATGAACGCACCCTGTCATGCCAATCACTAATGTCAAGTAAACTTTAGCAAGAAAAGAGTCCTGTCATGTTTTAAATAACCGGATTGCATTGGATTAATGAATTTGCTCCGTGTCGCTTGAATTTCCTAAGAGCTTAACTGATGTTGCGAGGTAAGATTGGAAAGGCAGATTTTGGTAAATTGGCTTGGAGATAAGATCATATCTCCCATAACATCTAGGACAACTCTAGGACGGAAATTTGCTGTGTTAACTTTATAATAAGCACTGGTATACGTGTCATTCTTCACACGTCAACTACACTGTTGTATAGTATTAGTGTTTCTGAAGAGCTCTTCTCAAAACCAGACATTTCATAAATAAATGTTCTGATAGTTTCAGTTACTTTTTCAGACACTGTTCTTCAGAACTTGTCTTCATTATTAAAACACCTCCACACTATGCGTTTTGTCTGCAGATGCTGATTTAGTATCAGAAAAACAGGCTGATTTTTTTTTTTAACTCTTGAGATCCGGTTCATTAACGTGTATGGATCTGACACATGTTACAGCCTATGCAAATCAGCATTGCATTTATGCAAATCATGCAAATCAATTTATATTTTCCTCTCTTCCCCTTACGACACGAAGCACTTATCCACACGCGAGTGCACAAGTGACAAAGGGTTTCAATTAAGCGATAGAAAACCAGACTCACTCATCTTCCTCTCAATCCAGCCATCAACAAAGCCCTTTTAATTAGTATTCATTAATTGTCGTGCTGTAAAATCTATTTATGCCTGTTTTTATCAAGCCATCAAAGAGCTCGCTAATTGCCTCATAATATGAGAAATGGATCCACTACGTGTTGGACCTGTTTTAAAACAGCATTTCAAAGCGAGCAGAGGGAGTGGGGCCGATTTCAAGTCTGGGATGCAACAATACCTCCATTTAATATGGGAGCAGAACGCTGTGACTAATCCCTGGGGTTTAATTTTAAATCATGAGATGATACTTGGTGTTCCTAAGTGTAGAACCCAAGAGAACAGTAACTATATATTTCTTCTTGCATGATTTCCTTAGGGTTCTAGTATTTTTTACTTTGCATCACTTTGGCATGTTTTCCATAAATGTTTTTTTTTTCTTTTTTTTTCCCATTGCTGGCTCATACATTTCTGAAAGACACTTGAGAGGTACGCTATTATATTATGACAGATGCCAGTGTTCTTGCTTCTGTTGTGAAATCGGAAAATGAAGTGGTGTGTGTCCATGCCACATCCACACGCGAGTGAGCAAGTGACAAATGCCAACAAGTTAATTAAATGTCATGCCAGCCATCTAGCACCGGCTTCAGCGTGCTGTATGAAGTGTTATCGTATGATCAGTACGCTCGCTTCAAATTCATTTCGCCTTGAAACAGTATGGAAAATGATTAAGGTCATTAGTGGTCAGAGAAACGAGAACTGTGTAATGGAATATCCGCACTGCTTCTGTGAATCACTCATTTATGGTGTTACACTGTGATAAGCACGAGCACGAGGGAGACCCAGAGGGTTAAGTGTACAGGTTAATTTCTACATCACACTCAGGAGTTAATGTCATTCATGTTCTGTAGTCCTGATGTAATTCATGTACTAGTACCATTTGCATAAGATTTTCTACAGGACTTAACCAGAGTATGGTTCAGTCCCCCGTATGAGTTAGTAATACTTGATAGAAGCTTATTCATATATTAATGTCGGACATATCTTAATACTTGGAATAAGAATAAGATCAAGTATTGAGCATGTGCTTTCATTCATCAGCTGGAGCTGTCTTACTGAGATATCTAGAGCAGTGATTCTCAAAGTGGGCTCTGGGAAGCAGAGCTATGGTGGAAATCAACCAACCGTAATCAAAGTTTTTATATTTATTATGTAAGGAATGACACTGGACAGACTGTGTGCTTATATGAAAATAATGCATACCAGGGTGGTGGGTGGTGTGATACAGCATGACGAGAAACAGAGTACTGTTATCACCCCGAAGTGCACTGTTTTTATATAACAGCTTGGTCTAAAGTGTGTTATTCTGCTTACACCATAGCAATTTGCCATTGATTACAATGGTTAATTCATTAATACATGTCCCGTCACACATTTTAATGCTTATAGTCAAGACTTAATGTTGTGGCATGTTTGAGAGACAAGTTGGTTCCTGATGACTTACAGTATAGTCAAAATAAACAGCCGAACCCTCACCAGCATCTCTCTCACTTTCTCTTTCTGTCTCTCTATATCTGTATCGGTGTGAATGAGTCTCAGGTGTGAATGGGGAGCAGGTGTGTTAAACTTGGTGTTATCGCTCTCACAGTCTCTCACTGGAAGTTCAACATGGCACCTCATGGCAAAGAACTCTCTGAGGATCTAAAAAAAAGAATTCTTGCTCTACATAAAGATGGCCTCAGCTAGAAGAAGATTGTCAACACCCTGAAACTCAGCTGTAGCACGGTGGCCAAGACCATACAGCAGTTTAACAGGGCAGGTTGCACTCAGAACAGGCCTCGCCATGGTCCACCAAAGAAGTTGAGTGCATGTGCTCAGCGTCATATCCAGAGGTTGTCTTTTGAAGCATTGCTGCAGAGGTTGAAGTGATGGGGGGTCAGCCTGTCAGTGCTCAGACCATACGCTGCACACTGCATCAAACTGGTGTGCATAGCTGTCGTCCCAGAAGGAAGCCTCTTCTAAAGATAATGCACACAAAAGCCCACGAACAGTTTGCTGAAGACAAGCAGACTAAGGACATGGATTACTGGAACCGAGACCGAGATAAACTTATTTGGTTCAGATGGTGTTGAGCGTGTGTGGCGGCAACCAGGTGAGGAGTACAAAGACAAGTGTGTCTTGCCGACAGTCAAGCATGATGTTGGGAGTGTCATGGTTTAGGGCTGCATGAGTGCTGCCGGCACTGGGGAGCTACAGTTCATTGAGGGAACCATGAACACCAACATGTACTGTGACATACTGAAGCTGAGCATGATCCCTTCCCTTCGGAAACTGGGCTGCAGGGCAGTATTCCAACATAACCCCAAACACACCTCCAGGATGCCCACTGCCTTGCTAAAGAAACTGAGGATAAAGGTACTGGACTGGCCAAGCATGTCTCTAGACCCTAACCCTATTGAGCATCTGTGGGGCATCCTCAAACGGAAGGTGGAGGAGTGCAAGATCTCTAACATCCACCAGCTCCGTGATGTCATCATGGAGGAGTGGAAGAGGATTCCAGTGGCAACCTGTGAAGCTCTAGTGAACTCCATGCCCAGGAGAGTTAAGGCAGTGCTGGAAAATAATGGTGGCCACACAAAATAGTGACACTTTGGCCACAATTTGGACATTTTCACTTAGGGGTGTACTCACTTTTGCTGCCAGCGGTTTAGACTTTAATGGGTTGTGTGTTTAGTTATTTTGAGGGGACAGCAAATTTACACTGTTATACAAGCTGTACATGGACTACTTTACATTGTAGCAAAGTATCATAACTTCAGTGTGCTCCCATGAAAAGATATAATAAAATATTTACAAAAATGTGAGGGGTGTACTCCCTTTTATGAGATACTGTACATGCTGACTTCAGTCCCCCTTCTGAGCTTTTGATAGTGTGCTTGCCAGTGTAGTATCCTTCTCCATCTGCATGCCTTTGCTCTCCACTCTCTATTCTTCTTCTCCTGTATTGGATCCGCAAGTGCGCAACACAAACTGGTTTATTTTCCTCATTTTCCACGTTCTCTGACTCTCCCAGCTCCGTGCTTAGCAGTCAGTTGCTGGAAAGCTGTCATTATTAACTCCATTCCACTTGCTAGTTATAGATGCTTCATCTCGCTCATGCTAACAGCTTCACAAGAGAAATAAACATTTGTACGATTTTCTCTGTACATTATCTAATATGTTCTGTTGTGAATTGAGATGCCAGTCTTATGAGTATGTGTACAGTGTTTGTCACTTTCTTTTCTTAATGAATACGTGAGAGGCGTCAATTCGCTTAACTTTGCCATGAGGTCTTTGCTTATGTCCGCAAGTAATAAAACCTATAGGGGAAATCTTGTCTTATGGCTCGGTGGCAGAGCTGGTGTCATTGCTACCTCCTGTGTCCAGGGTTCAGTCCTGAGTGTTTGTGCTCCCTGTAGGTTTCCTGGTTTAGTACAACTTCTCACAAACAAGTACGCTGCCTCAGTTCACACCCAGTGCTCCTGAGATGGGCTCTGGCTTCACCCTGACTCTGATTAAGATAAAGTGGTTACTGAAAGCAATTGATCTATTTTATAGCACATGGTTTTACAGTCAGATCTACTTGCTAATGCAGAATGTCCATTTTAAAGTTATATTATTTTATGGCTTATGCATAATCAATAATGCAGCATGTGCATGCAGGAAAAGAAAGTGATTAATACTGAGAGCAACAGTCTACACCATGTTGTAGATTATGCTAGAGATGAGCGAGTGCAGTCAGAGTTGTGTACTGTTTTAGGAAAGAAGGGTTTTGAGTGGTATTGAGGACAGGAAGAAGTCGAAGCTGCGTAGCTCCCCCAGGTCCATAACACTGTTGCCTAGTAACAGGTGCTTCGTGAGGCAGGCTCGGGTGATGACATCAGAGATCAAAGCCACAAAGCCTCTGCACTGTCATAAGCTCTAATTACCCATTAATTAGTGCTCGAGTTCCTGTATCGACTTATTAATGTGTGTTTTTGCACACGCGCAGGCACACACTTGTGCATCTATGAAAAATTCAAAAAAAAAAATTCCATTTTCTGTGATGAGTACAGCTGTTGACAGCTGTTCATGGTCATTTTTTTTTTTTTTATGGTGGTTTCAGTATACTGATAATGTTCCAGGAGACACATGGACAGCCTAGTTCTCCAGTCTGTCAGCTCTGTTTGAGGTTTTAAGTAGTGCGTTGGATATAGTGCACAGGAGACTAAGTTGACCCATAGTCTGAGGATCACTGATTATTATCAGGACTGAGAGTCACCTAGAGTTTCTGAGCCACTGAATCAGCAGGTTACATACCTGCTGTCATTTTTAGATAAATGTAGAAATGTAGATATCACTGCAAGTGAATTCTGGGGCACAGCAAAAAAAAAAAAAAAAGTTAAAGATCTGCAGAAAATGTATTATTTACTTTTTGAACTTGCCATGGCTATTTTCCTGCTGTATTTTATTTATTACAGCTTAAATAAAAGTTAAATCAATATATAGCAGTTACTTTTCGAAAAGCTGCGTGTTGGTGTCTTTTGGTGGAATTGGAAAAAAAGCTCAATCTTTACATGCAATTTTCTTTTTTCACTTTAGGGAGTAACCAAAATTAAAAATGCTAGAACTTGACTTGTTGAGATCCAGATTTCAGTTTAAGTTTTAAAACTTTTATATAGTAGAAAAAGTCATTGTGAAGGCTTTTGTCAGGTCACCAAACATATGTGATAGAAACAGGCAGTAAGGTACTTTTTGTGATTCAAGTTTTCTTATTTCATCTCTTCCACTGCAGATGGGTGCAGTAGACAGCACAAGTTGGGGTACAGAAGGAGGTCAGAACCTGATGCATGTGCTCCAAAAACTGGCCCATGATAACAGGTGAGGTAGCACAGAAAACCATGACGCGGGGGGGGGGGGGGGGGGGGGGGGGGGGGGGGGGGGGGGGGGGGGGGGGGGGGGGGGGGGGG